>CM028354.1:1134823-1164823 GCA_016618105.1 Dendrobium huoshanense
CGTACCTATATAAACTGTAATAAGATTTAGGCCTACTCTGTAATGTAGCAGAATATTGTCCTGATATGTGGTCCCGTGCCAGACCCGACAAATTTAACTACAAATAATAAAGAAGAAAATAATTATAATACTTCAAATTTGTGCATAATTTTTTATGCGAAATTATATCCAAGATGCCAACTGTTATAAAAGAATTAATTTTTTATTCCATTATATTTTACTTGTCAAATTGAGCAAATTGATATATAAAAATATATTATTGGCTCAAGAAAAATGGCACGAATGCATGAATCTCGCTTTGCAGTTGTAGAATTCCATTTTCCTTGGATCAGATTGTATTTAATCAGATTTCTCCTGAAGGTAGTATAAGGGTTTAATTAGATTTGGGGTTCTTACTTCCTATGAACGCAAGCACTCATAGTTAATTGCTCCTCTTAACACGTATGAGAGAACTCTCGATTAATGATGAATAATTTTTAGATATTATAGTCTCAATTATGAGAAAAATTGAGGTAAACCCGATCAAGATCTCATGGTTCCGTCATCCAAGTTATGCCGTAGGTACCAACACTAACAATTATTGACCGTAGTGTCTAAAAAATCTGATTAGCAGCCATGAGTTGCCTCCTCTCAGGGACCCGAGTAGACTGAGATGGTTAGATATGAGTTTTAATTTTATTTGGGTTCTGGGGTTTACGTCTATTAGAATACCAAGAAGTTGGTTTGATTTGAGGTTTATGAATTCATTTAGAAGTTACCCAGAAGATTGAATTGAAGCGGATCTTACGGTTTCCCATGTTGGGGATTCCTGATTTTAGGAATTGGGAGGACTGTTTGCTTGGTATTATGAGATTAAAGGATTCTAATATGATGTTGGTAAGGATCTATTTTACTCTACTATGGTTTGTTTGGAATAGTAGAAACAAAATGAAGCATGGCAAATCCGAAGACAGCAACGTGATGATTGCAGTGTCTACTCTCGATTTTCTTGGCTCTGCTAAACAGAGTTTACCCCTATCGGATCACTGGGTTGCTAATCAATCCTTTGGACTGTGTATAGATAAATGGCAACCCCCTTCACCCGAGTGGGTTAAAATAAACTTTGATGCTTCAATAAAAGGTAATTATATAGCAGGCATTGGTGGTATCGTGAAAGATTGTAAAGGAAGATTTATTTTAGCTTTTGGTAAGGGAAAAGTACATTGGGACATTGCTCAACTTAAGCTCTTAGCTTTTTCAGCTCTCAAAGAAGTGTTGCAAGGAAAACTTCTAGATGTTAAAGGCATTATTGTGGAAGGTGACAATAAGAATGTTCTCCTTTTTCTTCAGAAATTGTATAGCTTACCGAAGAAGGATGGGAGCTTGGAAGAAGAAGATTTATCTTTCTTTAGTGAGTTCAATAATGTTTTCTTTCATTGGGTCAATCGTAAATGTAATAAGTTAGCGGATTACTATGATAACTTAGCTTGTTCTTATGATTTTTTTTTTGGGACTTTTTTTATGAGAGCAATCTTCCTTCTTCTTTTATTAAGATAGTAAAAGAAGAATGTGATAATTTAGTTTTCTCACATTAGATTGTATCTAGGCTTCTTTTATTTTTATGCAATTTTGCATTCTTCAAAAAAAAAAATAACCCTAATATTTGAATATGCAAAAGTCTTCAATTGGATGACTTACGATCCTATGATATGGACAGTAGTTCGGATCATCAATCAAGCTAGCCAATTATGGTTGGCGGATTCTAGTAATTGAAAGCCGATCTTTGGTGCTTGCACAAAAATCTTCCCCGTACACTCCTTTTTGAAGGAATATGATTTGTTAATTTTCTCCTGTAAAGTAGGAACTCTTTGCCTTTCTCTTGTTTATTTCAACATTTTCGATGGATTCAGTGAATCTTTTTTTTTTCTTATCAAAGGAAGACATGAATGTAATATATTCACTTCACTCCTTTTTGGATCAAATGTTTTAACCTGTTTTTTATTTCCAGACGAATTATTGTTATAGTTAAAGCCAACACTTCTAGGTCTGGGTAATCTTTCGAATTTAGTTGCACGATCTAGTAACTCATGGAAAGTATTGATTGTAGCCATCACTAAATATGGAGCCATATGATCATCTATATTTCCCATCAATAGCTCAACAACATGCTTTTAGTGTGCTATAGCTCACATTTCATGCTGAGATTTCGCCACCATGTTATGTTTTTGATAACCGATTCCTCTATTTTCCTTTTTTCAAGAGTGAGGCCAGTGATAGTCACCTTCTTCGTTGCACTGACGAATCTTTTAATAAATATTGTCTCTAATTCGACGAATGTTCTTACTAGGTTGTTGGGTAACTCAACGTACCACTAAAAATTTGTACTTGTTAGGCTACTAACAAATTGGCATAGTAACAAAGCATTATTACTGCCCGAATTTTCACAAGTAGCTTTGAATTGTGTCAAATGTTGACGAGGGTTTATAGTACCATCAAATATTGATTTTTGGCACTACATATCCTTTTGGATATTTCTCTTAGTCATATTCCATCGGATATGGACAACCTTTTCCAACTAAGGCTTTGGCAGCTTCAGAAATAATAGTCATTTTAACATTTTGGCTGATGAGGTTTTCAATTTGAACTTTGATGACCATTTCATCTTCATTAGGAGTTATTAGTGTTGGGTTATGGGTCCTGTAACTCCTCAAATGAGTAACCAATGCATCAGGAGTAGTTTAAACATTTCTTTGAAGATTTTTTACTAGTGGTTGGCTAGTTGTAGCCATCATGCCAAGTTATCTAAACAATTATTCATCGTATTACTCATTTCATAAAGGCGAGCATTCAAATAATGAATTTCTTGATCTTTCTTTTGTTGCATATATTACATTTCCAATTGCAATCTCTTTACAACCTCTTCAGCTTCTTTCCTCCTCAACCTCTTCAGGTTATGGAGTTATATTCAAAGTCGCTGCTTGTTCTTGGTCATCTCGTGGTTGATCTTTAATTTGCAAATTTAATGCTACATTTTTATGAGTATACTATTGATTAAATTGATCATGTATATGACCAACCATCCGGACAACTTCAACGTCCATGAGATCAATATACCCTTTCACTTCTTCAAAATCATTACATAATTTATCAGTTTCATCCAACTCAAGATTATTTCTAAGTTGCGACCGCCACTTCTAATGTATGGTTGGAGAGTCGGGACCGCCCACTTCTAATGTATGGTTGGAGAGTCGAGAGATTCATTATGGACAGGATACTCTTCCTCTTTCATCGTAGTCATTTCATGTAAAACCCGAAACTTTCGATCGGATGCATCACACACATTTCGATGCACCACGACGAAATTAGGCAAAATTTCAAAGTCATCGAAATTCGACGCAATAAATTTTATAAAATTCTACGCGAAATTTCGATCGAAACGGTATAAAGAACATATACCTAATTTTGCATGATTTGGAAATTAAAAATCGTCGAAGTTCATTTAAGTAAAATTTTATCCTTTTGCCCATTTTACCCTTATGAGCTCTTAAGGAAATTTTTGGAGGGGTACATGCGGCAATTGGCACTTTCATTCTTCCTTATACCCCATTTCACGCCTAAGGACCGAAATATTCAATCCTTGGCTTCCTTGTTTGGTCACACGCGTGAAAGAAGGAGAAGGGCGTCGGTGCTTGCAAAAAACCGGGTGGCCGGCGGCGGTTTCCGGCGGGCTTTTGGAGGGAAGTGGAAGAGAAACCTTATGGGAGGAAGAATGTAAGCTTAAAACCTAGAAACCTCGTTTCTTTTTCAAAATTTTCATGATTAGAACATCTAGGGTTTTTGAAGTTCTTGAAGTTTGTTAAGGAAAAGTGTGTAGGAAGATGATGGAAAGTTCTTACGCAAAGAATTTATGTTTTTCCCTAAATTTCTTTAGGTTTGATTTTAAGATTTTGCTTAAATTGATGGGGCTTTCATAGAAAAGTGTTAGGGCTTGTATGAGTGCATACTTCGAAACAATAAAAATGAATTTTTATTAAGAATATTTTAGGTTCCAAAATTAGGGTTTGATGAAAAATTTATTTTGGTTTAGGAATGATGTTAGGAAGGATTTGTAAGCATGAGTAGCATGAAATTAAAATTTTTCTCTAAGAAAATTTGGGGTTTTCACGCTAGGTCTTTCCCAAAATTTTCAATTTTAAGCTTAGTGTTAATCAATTGTATTCCTACTCTAATGAAGAAAAAATGAGGAATTGGAAAGAAAAGAATTTTTCTAATTTTCTTAATTAATTTAATCCAAAAATAAATAAAATAATTTATTAATTAGATGAAGGGAATATTTTTAAAGGCTTAGAAGATGAAAATAATGAATTTTGGACTTCTAAATTTTAGGTTTTTAATAAATCTAAAAATTTATTATAAACTTTTACATTTGAAAATGAAAGGGGAATGAAATTATGGGAGTATAATATTAATATGAATGTTTTTTTCTTTAGGGTTTGGAAGGGAGATTGAAAAGAAAGAATCGTCGCGAGGTTAGACGACAACTTGAAAACTTCTAGAAGTGACACTTGAGGTAGGAACACTTAATTCTACAATTCATATTCCTTTATGTTATGTTTTGAAATGTCTAACGCATATTTTTTTTATAACAATGCTTGTTAGATGTTCTCTCTTTGATATAAATGCATGTTAGATGTTCTCTTTCTTTGATAGCAATGAATGTTAGATGTTCTCTTTCTTTGATAGCAATGAATGTTAGATTTTCTCTCTCTTTGAAATGAAATACAACACTTCATGTAAACTTGCCTAACAATACAAATAATTGATGCATGTGAATGATATGAGATTGCTACACTACATTCCTATGAATATAGTGTATGAATGAATATGCATGTTGAAGGAGGAATACCAAATATGATACATTAGCATAATACGACTCTTATGAGCAATATGACTTTTCGGGGCAAAAGAGGAAAGAAAGATGATATGACCAAAAATATGTTTGTGTACCTGATCAGTACACTTTTGATACTCCGATACAGTTGTATATGTTAAAGAATAAGAAAACATATCAGTATATTTTATGATATAAAGGACATATGAAATAGTTGAAATGACCTCAAAGATATGCATATGAATTGTAGCATGTGACACTTAGAAAAATCATGACTTTTCGTAATCATATAGATGAGTTAAATTACATTAAGCATACATGTTGAATTCCTATCATGGTATATGAATTTGTTAGAATTAGTTGTTATATGTTGAGCTTTAACTCATTTTCTAGTTTTGGGACATATTTAAGGACAACCCGCTGCTAGGAATGACTAATCGACCTTGGTTCATATATAGTCGCGGAAGACCGAATGACAGGTTCCTCTTGTGTTTTTCTTTTAGTTGTAGTCTGATTTTTGGGTCGAATGACATGAAAGAAAAACATTTTTTTAGTACACATTAGTACATCTCTGAAACTATATGAAATGTTTTTTTATGTTATAGGCGCTTAATATATCTTTTAAATTGTTTTAGATTCTTATACATTTATGTTTTATAATATTATTATGTTCTGCTCTATTAATTACGTCTAACATCCGTTCCTGCCTTGTTTATACGACCTCATCGGGCTGGGTCATGACAAGAGTGATATCAGAGGTCAAGTTTAGGATATAGATCCGTATAAAGCACTATTAGGATAATTTATGAGTCATAAACATTTTAGGGTATATGTTTATACGACGATGATTGAATTGGAAATTTTAATTAGTTTAGAGCTATGAATCAGAAGCACGATGCCACTGATGACAACACAGATGAAAACAATGAACAGGTTGGGAGAGAAGTTCCAGCGGTACCATCTGTGGTACAACCTCCTGGTGGTAACAACAGTGCTACCATAGACACCTTTACTCAGATGATGGCGGCTGTGACACAGTTAACTCAACATTCTCAAGATCAACCTCAGTCTAGTTCCAAGAGAGAGTCATCTGTAGACAAATATCTAAAAATCTTTCAGGACATGCGATCGCCTCTCATTACAGGAGTAGGAGAGCCAGTTGATGCTGAAAGCTGGCTTATGAGGATCGAGAATATTTTGGAGGGTATACATTGTCCGACTGATCAAAGGGTGACTTTAGCCACCTTTGCATTGGATGGTGAGGCTAAAAGGAGGTGGAGAGGATAGCTGTTGGAGAAATTTAGAGAAAAAGCATCATCTCAAATTTTATGGGAGGATTTTGTTAGAGTCTTTAGAGACTGATTTGTACCTCTTTATGAGAGAAGGAATATGAATGAGCGATTCATTCGGTTAGTACAAGGAGATCGTATTGTCATGCAATATGAAGTTGAGTTCACTATGTTGTCCCAATATGCAGCTTAGCTTATCCCAAGTGCTCAAGACAAATGCTATAAATTTTTGTCAGGACTTCGAGATGCGATTCGCCAGCCATTGATTCCTTTTAGCTTCGATGATTACTCTATTTTGGTTGAGCGAGCAAGGAGGATAGAGATTGATTATCATACTACATAGAAGCGAAGGGACTTCCTTCAGAAGAAGAAGGGTTTTGAGAAGACCAAGAGTTTCCAGACATATTCTGGAGGATCTAGTATGAAAAAGGCCAGATCTGATAGTGGTTGGAGTTCATCCAGTGTCAGAACATGTAATAAGTGCGGCAAAGTTCACAGAGGTGAATGTCTATCTGGTTCCAATGTTTGTTTTTTGTGCCATCAGCCAGGGTACATGGCTAGGAATTGCCCAAGGGATCCAAGGGAGGTGAGGTCTAGTGCTTCATTTCAACAGAGTACTGGAAGACAGCCGACAGTTGGTAGACCTAAAACTCAAGAGTCTTTTGCATCTACATCGGTGCCAAGTCATCTGGCTATGAGACCAGTTGTGCAACCAAGGGTCTATGATATTACGCAGCAAGAGGCTAAAGAATCTTCTGATGTGATCACAGGTATTATTCATGTTTAATATCTACCTAGAATAGTGCTTTTTGATACTAGAGCATCACATTCATTCATTAGTCAGGAGTTAGTTAAGAAACATGCATTGAATGTCTGCACTATGCCCACTACACTATCAGTTATGCTACCTGATGCGTCCAGTATGATTGCTACAAGTATGTGTTCAACATTGCTTACTATTTATGAGAGGGAGTTTGATGTTGTTTTGATTGTATTACCACTTATGGAATTTGATGTGATTCTAGGGATGGATTGGATGTCTAGCCAGTTCATCTCCATAGATTATAATAAGAAAGTAGTAAAAATCAAGCATCCGGAAGAGAGAAGCTTATATTTCAGGGCGATCGAGATATATCATCTATGATCATCTCATCTATGAAATCTTGTAGTTTAATTTTGAAAGATTACCCAAGCTTTCTAGCTCATGTAAGGAACACTTAAAAACAAGTGCCAGAGTTGAATGAGATTGTTGTAATAAGGGAATTTCCTGATGTGTTCACTGAGGTCTTACCCGGAATGCCTCATGTTAGAGAGATTGATTTCTCTATCAATCTTGTACCTGGTGCTGAGCCTATTTCAAAATTACCCTATCATATGACAGTTAAAAAACTTCAGGAGCTCAAGTCACAATTGCAAGAACTGCTTGAGAAAGGGTTTATTTGCCCAACCACCACACCATAGGGAGCACCGGTTCTTTTTGTTAAGAAGAAGGATGGTAGCATGCGACTCAGCATTGATTACCGAGAGTTGAACAAGCTTACCATTAAGAACAAGTATCATTTGCCGAGGATAGATGATTTGTTTGATCAAAACGTAGGAGCCACAGTCTTTTTCAAGATCCGAGGTCTGGCTATTATCAGTTAAGGATTAAGGAGAAAGATATCCCTAAGACAGCTTTTAGCTCAATGTATGAACACTACGAATTCATAGTGTTACCTTTTAGACTAAAGAATGCCTCAGCTGCTTTTATGGATCTAATGAATCGGGTCTTTAAGCCAATGCTCAACAGTTTTGTCATCGTCTTCATAGATCACATTCTGATCTATTCTTGTGATGAAGATGAAAGTTCGACAGGGATGTTAGGCCCTTATGAACTAGTCCCGAGACTAACAAGAGGGGGTGAATTGGTATTTAAAATTTTCTTCAAATAGAAACAGAAACACAACCAAACCAAGATTCACCACAAGAGTAACGAAGTGCGGAAATTAAATACGGAAGAATAATAAGAAAGAACACACCATATGTTATAGTGGTTCGGTCAACTTGACCTGCGTCTACTCCTCGGAGGCGCCCTCCGAGTATTGCACTAAACTCAGTGTCTCCCTTTTTGCCCTCACAGCAAGGCCGAGAAGCCCATACAAAAACTCCTTTCTACTAACCTCGGTGAGGCAGAGAACCCAACTCCTTTTGCTTCCTCTAGAAGCAAGCAGATAACCCAACTCCTTTTGCTTCATCTAGAAGCAGGCAGAGAACCTTGATCAATTGCTGAAGTCGACCTCTCTCGAACCTCCAAGGAACCAGGGACGATGACAGGAGAAGAAGACTTGAATCCTTGCTTGTAGCAACCTTTGTGAAACGCCTCACAAACTCCCCCTCACAATATCCTCTCTCTCTCTCTCTCCCTTGCTCTCCCTCTCCTCTTGGCTCTCTCAGATCAGGACAACAGCAAAATATACTCTTGGGTAAAATAAAAGGTCTTATATAGAAGAGCTTCGGATTAGCTCTTAATTACAACAAACTGACATTATCGTCCAGGACGATCGGCCGATCGTTCTGTACGATCAGTACAAATTCAGCTCAATCAGCCAGGACAATTTGGGAGAGTCTGGACGATCAAAATGAAAAATTGTTTATATCGTCCTGTACAATCAGTTCAAGTCGTTGAATATCATCCAGACCATCGACTTGCATGAATGTCTGGACGATGGAAAAGTAACTAGATCGTCAGGACGATCTCACGATCGTCTAGGCTAATTAGCACAAAACGATCAATATCGTTCAGAACATCACCCTGAATGGATGTCTGGATAATGAAAAAATAACTTGATCGTCCAGGCAAATCTCTCGATCGTCCCGAAAATTAGTTCAATTCAGTACATATCGTCCAGAGCATCGCCCTGAAAGCAACCAGCCCGATTATACATCATCCAGGAAGAACTAAGGTTTGTTAACTGATTGTCCCAGACGATCATGCGATTGTCCAGGACGATATGATCGAGCATTCAAAACTTAATTGTTTTTCTTAATTACCATATTAATTTAGGCATAATTGCACTGCATCGTCCAGGACGATGTCCAAAAATAAAAATGCCTAAATAGATATGTCATCTGATTCTTTATAATTTGAGCCTATCATCCCGATTCTACTATCGTTGATGCATTTAGATTTTTCTGCTTAAATTTTGTTATGAACTATATTTGTTATATTTTCTATTTTTTTGTTTTTATGCTATCCTATGATGGTGGTAAATCCAATGATCATGGTAGGAAGAGGTTTGGATTTTGTTTCCTTGGATATGCCGGCTTGGGGGGGTCCATTTGTCCTTTGTAGGCTGCTGGTTTCATGAGAACTATGGCTGTTTCGGTTTGAGCTTATGAAGTTAAAACTTTAGTTGTGACAAGCTCATTAATACCTAGTGGAGAAGTAGCTCATTATGAGCTATTGGCTTGCTATAAATTTATTAAGAAGGAACTAGATTTGGTGGGTGGATTTTGCTCTTTCATATTCCTTTTGAAATAAAAATGCTACAGCCAAAAATTCTGCTTTGGGATTGCTCTCTCTCGGCTGGCTGTTTTGGGGAGTGAAATGACTCTTTGGGTGCTGTCATTACCGCCTTGGCATTCCCTCTGTTGACCGAACAGTAAGCAGCCGCCTGGTTTCCTGTGCTGATTCCACGGTGTGCTGTCCCTGGCTGGTTCCGTGGCTTTGTTCTTTGGCTGCTGCCGCCTGGTTTCCTGTGCTGATTCCACGGTATGCTGTCCCTGGCTGGTTCCGTGGCTTTGTTCTTTGGCTCTTGGGATTTTGCAAATATGCCTCTTGGCCTTTCATTTCTATCTAAAAAGCTGGGAACTTTTGGCTGTTAAGGTCCCCCTCTTTGGCCTATATATATGAGGTATTTTGTGAAGATTTGGGGGTGAATATTTGAGAGCTAAGTGCTTACAAAACCTGAGGGTTTTCTTTGGAAAAGCTTGAGAGCTTTTTCCATTCTCCTTCTCCCCTAGGAAAGCTTGCGAGCTTCTCCTCTTTCTTCTCGGTCTTCTAACCTCCTTCTTCTCTACGCAAGTTCCACCCACCTGTATCTTTCTTCTAGTTCCGTTGGCGAAGTTGTTGGCTGATTTTGGTTGGCTGTTTTAGAAAAGTTGTGGGCTGTTTTAGCATGGTTGTTGGCTGATTGGTGAAGTTGTGGACGGTTTGGTGACATTTTGCTGGAGAAGTTAAAAGGACATTGAATCCCCCTAGCTGTGGTGGACCCTTGGTTTGCATATCTAAACCTTATTCTAAATATTATTCCTACAATCGGTACATGTGAGGAGTCCTCTTGAAGGATGTTCTGAGGATAGTTTTTTTTGTTAAAAATATTGTTTTCTTTGTTAGTCTTCTTTTGTCTTGATAGCTGGAAGTTGTCTTTTCTAAAGATAGTTGTTTCTTATCTTATTTTGTTCTCAAAGTTTCGTCTTAATTTTATGAAAGTCAGATTTGTTTCTCTTGTCGGATTTCTCTTTGTGCCTTCTCTATTTAGTTTACATCAATCGTCCAGGACGATTCGCTTAATAACGGCTGCTTTAACCATGATGCCCTAATTAGGTTTTCTATTTTTAACTGATCGTCCAGGACGATTTTTGGATTATCCCGAACGATGTGATCAAATTAGAAAACACTAATCAAAACAGACAGAATGTTTTCTCCAAGTGTCTGTGTGTGCAAGGTTACTTAGCATCAGGACCCATAATATTTACAATTGACTCAAGAAATGGTAAAAGACACTTGACGTGCATTACAAACTGACTCAGTCCTAATATCTCTAATCTCGAGCTGGTTCGATTTACAATTTGATCTTATGGACCTGAAACGTTAGTAAGCAAGACAGTCGTAGAAAAACAGAAATGTTTGCTATCATCAAAATTCTATTTCCTGAAATCAGATTCGCAACAGAAGAGCATCATGCCAATCATCTTCAGGCAATGTTGTAGACTTTAAGAAGCAATGAATTGTATGCCAAGTCAAGTGTGAGTTTTGGCTGAAGAGTAATTTTTCTGGGTCATGTAATTAGTGGGGATGATATTTCTGTGGATCAACATAAGGTGCAGGCTATAGCTGAATGGCCCAGACCTACAATAGTGACTGAGATACAGAGTTTTCTTAAACTAGATGGCTATTACAGAAGATTTGTAGAATGGTTCTCCAAGATTGCTGCACCATTGAGTAGACTGACAAAGAAAACAATTAAGTTTGAGTGAAGCAGTCAATGTGAATAAGTATTTCAGAAGTTGAAGACTTGTTTGATGATCA
Organism: Dendrobium huoshanense; assembly: GCA_016618105.1. Classification (NCBI taxonomy): domain Eukaryota; kingdom Viridiplantae; phylum Streptophyta; class Magnoliopsida; order Asparagales; family Orchidaceae; genus Dendrobium; species Dendrobium huoshanense. The sequence goes on from CM028354.1 coordinate 1,146,273, forward strand.
CACTGATTCTTATTATTCCTTCAGGTATTGGCATGTGTCTTGATACAGCATGAGAGAGTAGTTGTCTATGCTTCTAGCCAATTAAAAAATCATGAGAAGAACTATCCAATTCACGACTTGGAACTTGCTGCAGTAATTTTTATTTTGATGATTTAGAGGCACTATTATATGATGTGCGTTGTGAAGTATTTACAGGCCACCAGAATCTGAAATATATTTTCACTATGAAAGAGCTGAGTTTAAGACAAAGAAGATGGATGTAATTTCTTAATGATTATGATTTGGATTTTCAGTATCATCCAGGAAGAGCAAATATTATTGATGATGCGTTAAGCAGAAAAATACAGATGAAGTTGAATTGTTTACTAATTCAGCAGGAGAAGCTAATTGAAGAGATTGAACAGTTAGAGTTGTTTGTAGTACTTCCTATAATTGAAAATATAGGATAGTTAGGTTAGTTGACAGTGCAACCTGATTTGAAGAGTAAGATAGTTGAAGCTTTGTTGAAGGATCCAGATTTTGTTAAGATCATTCAATTAATAAATGCAGGTCATGAAGAGGATTTCATTATTGATGAAGACAATCTTTTGTGGTATAAGGATAAAGTTTGTATGTCTAATGTTGGTGACTTGAGGAGGAATGTTCATTATGAAGCTCATCACTCTGCTTATACCATTCATCCTGGTAATAATAAAATGTATCAAGACCTTAAGAGTTTATTTTGGTAGCCTGTGATGAAGAGTGTAGCTGATTTCATTGCAAAAAGTAACACTTGTCAGTATATAAAAGCTGAGCATCAAAAGCCAGGTGGATTACTTTAAGCGTTACTGATTCTAGAATGGAAGTGGGATGACATTGCTATGGATTTTGTGTCAGGTTTACCCAGATCTCGATAGGGTCATGATGTTATTTGGGTTATCATTAATAGGCTTACAAAGTCTGCTCACTTTTTGACTATCCGACTGACTCAGTTGAGAAATTAACAATGTTGTATGTGGTTGAGATTGTTCGTTTGCATGGAGTACCTAAGGAGTTGTTTGGTATCAGATTTATCATGGGATTTAAGTTAGATTTATGTTAAATCCAGCCAAATGATTTTTGTGCGCGTGTTAAATCCCGGGATTTCATAAATCCCGAACTTAGGGATTTACGGCTTCAATCCCAGATTTACTAAATCCCTAAGTTCGGTGGATTTAACAGAATTTAGCCGAAGAAGCGTGCAAAAGGGAGAAAGTTACCTTCACAGCTAGCTCTCCCGTTCTTGCTTCTAATAAAAATGCCGTAACTTCCGATCCAACAAAGGAAAGTTGTCGAAGGAGCGAAGTCTAACAGCCACGAAGGAGCCGAAGAAGCGACGCGTGTAATCTCTACACCTTTGCAAAGCAACGAAGCCGAGGAGCAACGAAAAAGAGAAGATGAAATGTAAAACCTTATGATAACCACAAAGATGCATTAATCTCCAGCACTCTACATGCATGAAAAAATATATAGAGAATAGGGTTATCAATATAAGCTGGAGTATCACTTTGTACAAATAGTCCTCTATCAATTCTTTTCATCACTTCTGCCACTTTCTTTGACTTGATTATACCATAGCGCTGCAAACTCTCTACCAGTCTTTTGTTCTTGTCAACCAAAACCAAAAGCAAGAACAACCTACAATCTACAACCTAGGGTTTGATTTAGGTAAAAATAAGAACAATCACACAACCAACAAACTTGGGTTTGATTTAGGTAATTTTTTCCAAAACCCAAAACAATCAAAGTAATTTCAGAAAAAAAATAACATGCTCTTGTGAACACAAATCCACATGATAAATGAGAAAAAATTGAGAGAAATGACGAATGCCAAAAAAAAAATTTGAAATCAACTTACAAAAATTTTTTTCCGATTGGCGATGGCTTCGCTTGGCAGAATGCAGAAAGAATAATGGGAATGAGTACTCGCCTGCTCGTGACAATCGAAAGGGGAAGGCGACGGTGCGGGCTGGAAGAATCTCGAGTGTCCGGCTTAAGTTTTTTTTTTTTAATTGGACACACGAAAAATGTGTCAGACACGTGTCCCCGCCGTGTCCGACACTGCATTGCCTCTTAAAACGGAGTGTCGGTGCATCATAGGATTTATATAATAGATTAGAAACTAATGAGGGAGAAAGATATATGTATAAGTTAACCAAACAAAGAGAAAGTAATAAGGATTTAGTTCAAGTGAAGTGTATTAAGGATGAAGATAAAAAAATACTTTTCTTATAAGATAATATTCAACAAAGGTGGATGAGATATTTTGCTAAACTTTTTAATAAATATTGTGAAAATAAGATTGACTACAATGACCTTAGCACCCTAAATGATAATAAAGATTTCTATTTTTATCGACGTATTAGTAAAACCGAAGTTAAAGAGGCTTTAAAGAAAATGAAGGGGGGAAAAGCTGTTTGACCTGATGATATTCCAATAGAGGTGTGAAAATGCTTTAGAGATGAAGGAATTTCTTGGCTTACTAAACTTTTAATAATGTTTTGAAGACTAAAAAGATGACAAATGAGTGGAGAATGAGTGTGTTAATTCCTATTTTTAAGAATAAAGGTGATGCACAATTTGGTATGAATTATAGAGGAATTAAATTAATGTGTCATACTTTAAAACAATGGGAGCAAGTTATGGAACATAGGTTGCGGCGTGATACTAATGTTTCTCAAAATCAATTTGGATTCATGCCGGGTAGGTCGACTATGGAAGCCATACATTTATTAAGAGGTTTGATGGAGAAATATAGAGAAAATAAGGAGGATTTACATATGATATTTATTGATTAAAAAAAAAGCATATGATAAAATTCCAAGAGAAGTGCTATGGAGAGTTCTTGAAAAGAAAGGAGTTAATAACGCTTATATTCAAATCATTAAAGATATGTATGCAGGAGCTAGTGAGGGGATTGTGACTTTAGGCGATCAAGTCATTAATAAGAGTACACGTTTTAGATATCTTGGATCTATTGTTCAGAGTGATGGTGAAATAAATGGGGATATTATCAGCAGGATTCAAGTTGGATGGTTGAAGTGGAGGAATGCATCAGGCTTGTTGTGTGATGGAAAATTACCCCTCAAACTTAAGGGAAAATTCTATAAGATGGTGGTGAGGCCTGCAATGTTTTATGATGCTGAATGTTGTCCATTAAAAGAGAAGCATAATACTAAGTTAAGTGTGGCAGAGATGAGGATGCTCATGTGGATGAGTGGCTTTACCCTTAGAGATAGGATACGAAATGAGCATATATGTGAAAAGGTTGGAGTAGCTCCAATAGAAGATAAGATTAAAAAGAGTCGCCTTAGATGGTTTGGTCACATAAAACGGCGGCCTTCGGATGACCCAGTTAGGAAAGTAGATGTATTAGACTTGACCTATGTTAAGAAAGGTTGAGGTAGAACTAAAAAGACTTGGTAAGAAAATATTAGGAATGATCTTTATTAGATTTAAACGAGAATTTGACTTTTAATAGGACACAATGGAGAAAAAAGATTCATGCAGTCGACCCCACGTAGTGGGATAAAGGCTTGATATTGTTGTTGTTGTAATTCATTCCAATGAATTAATCAATTGAAATTAAGTTTCAATTGATTAAACTTTTCATTAATTAATTTCAATAATTTATCAAATTTTAATTAATCAATTTCATTATAATTAATTAAATCAATTAATTAATTTTAATTAAATTAATTGATTAATTAATCAAATTAATTTATTAAAATTTAAGTCGAACCGCTCTCCAGTTAAGAGATTTCAACATCCTCCCAGTATCCCCTCCCCACGTTGGGAGGTCGGGGCGACAATTGTCGTTATTTTATTCTCAGTCAGGCCTAAGGTTGATGGTGCGGGGTCTTGAATTTAAAATCATCTCGGTCGGACCTAAGGTCAACGATGCGAGATCTTTACTTTTGTCTCAGCTGGATCTAAGATCGACGGCGTGAGGACTTTACTTGAAATTCCTCCCGACCGGATTTAAAATCGACGGTACGAGGTCTCGAATTTGATAGAGACAAATGAATTGAATCAACCAAAGCGAGTGTAAGTTTCTTTGTTTCTTTCTTCGTCCTTTTATCGATTAAACTATCGAGTGAGTACAGATCATATTCATGAAGAGATACATCTCTTCGATGCATGTTTTTAAATCATTTTACTCTTTTTTTTTATTGAGTCAACATATATGTTAATTTGTAATGACGTGAAAGTTATTGAATTAATTTCATTTTATATTTTTTTAGTATTATTTTATTACTGTTCATTTATTAATTTTACTGTAACATTCTGCTTTTTCTACAAATCTATGCATGCAAGGGCTGATCTGGTGAGTGCAGTGATCATGCAGCTAGGAATGCATTAGTGTTATATTATAACTTATATACATATTAACTATTTATGCCCTTCCTATTCATTCTTCCCACCCATAATTGCTCTCTGGAAATCGAAGCAGCCATCTGTAGCGTGCAAGCCAGGACACGCAGACGAAGCGGGGGAGGTCTTAAGGGCTAATGTGGCTAAAACTAAAATCAGTAAATGAAAAAAGTAGGGGAAAGAGATGAAGGATGCTAGGAAGATGTAAGGAAAATTCTCCTTCTAGGGAGAGGAAAGGAAAATTGTTTGAATGAGAAGTTTTATTGAGAAAAAGAATTCTAATTTTGGGGTTTATCATAACTTGATTTTTAAAAGTGTAAAACCCGAAAATGTTGAACCATAGTGTCGGGACGTGTTGCGACACACCAAGATGAAAATAAGCGAATTTATAAAGTTGTCGGAATTCAACGAAAATAATTTTTATAAAATTCTATATAAAATTTGAAGCGATTTGATATAAAGGACTTAAGGTTAATTTTGCTTAGATTTGAAATTAAAAATCGGTGAAGTCCACTTAAATACAATGATTAAATGACCCCTCTTAACTCTTAAGACAATTTATACATTTGAGGACACTTGCGTCATTTGTCATTTCCCTCTTGCCCCATAGCCCAAATAGGATAAAAGGGACCAAAAACTTTCAGTCCCTTCATTCTTGTTTCATTTGGCCGAAGGAAGGAGAGGGAGAGGGTGACTGGAGCAAGGCTAGGGCGGAGGCGATGACAGTTTCCAGCGGTGGGTGGGGGGGCGGATTGAAGGGAAGAGCTCAACGAAGAAAAAGGTGAGTTCCTAAATTGAAAATCTCTTCGTTTTCATTTAGATTTAATAAGTTGAAAATCTAGGGTTTCTCCAAATGCTTAAAGTTTTATGCTTATAACAAAAGTTATTAATCCAATGTAAAAATGCTAACATATGAAGCACTTTATGATAGAAAGTATAGAACTCCATTAAGTTTGGTTGAAGTAGGAGAGAGGCAATTAATGGGCTCAGAGCTAGTTGATGAAGCAACAAAGAAAATCAGATTAATTATTGAAACTACTCAAGATGGCCAACAAAAATATTATGACCCAAAGCATAAAGCAATAGACTTTGAGGTGATATTATATTTTTGAAAGTGAAACCAATGAAAGGTACAACCAGATTTGGTCAAAGAGGTAAATTGAGTATTAAGTATATTGAATTTTTGAACTTATTGAGAAGATTGATAAGGTTGCTTATAGGCTTTCTCTACCAACCGATATGTTAGATATTCATAATATTTTTCATGTGTCAATGTTAAGGAAATATGTTATGTCAATTGAAAAATTTTGCATGATAATATTGATATACATATATTTAACTTACATTGAAGAACCTAAAAGAATATTAGATTATGAAACTAAAACACTAAAAAATGGACAAATCTCTTAGGTCAAAGTAAAATGAAAATACAAAAAAATAATAATAATAATAGAGGTAACCTGGGAGAACGTAGAAGAAATTAGACGGAGATTTCCTCATTTGTTAGATGAACTATTAAGACCATAATTTTCGAGGACAAAATTTCAATGAGGGGTGATTTATAATACTAATTTTTTTTCAAAAAGATAAGCATAAAATTTTCCTCGAAATACTACCCCAATATACCAATTGTTATAAAATAATAAAATTTCATTCCATTATGTTTTACTCATCAAAAGGAGCAAATTGATATATAGAAGCATATGTTAATTTAAAATGATATGAAAGTTATTGAATTAATTTTGATTTGTATTTTTTCTAAAGTTTTCATTTACTGTTTATTTATTAATTTCACTGTAGCATTCAATTTTTTCCACGAATCTATACATGCAAGGGCTGATCTGGTGAGTGCGGTGATCACACGACTGGGAATGCACTAGTGTTATAATATAACTTATATACATATTAACTATTAATCCACTTCCTATTCATTCTTCCCACTTGTAACTGCTCCCTAGAAATCGAAGCAACCATTTGTTGTGTGCAAGCCGCAAGACACAGAGAAAGCAGGGGAGGCCTTAAGAGCTGTTGTAGTTAAAGGAACAAAGAAGGGGAAAGAGAGGAAAGAGGTTAGAGAGAGGTAACAAAAATTGTTTCAATGAGAAGTTTAATTGAGGTAAAGAATTCTATTTTTGGGGTTTATCATAACTTGATTTTTAAAAGTAAGAATTCATTTATGAATTTCATCATCCATTAGGCAGTTTATAAAAGAAAAATAGGTCGGGATATTCTGGGAGAGCAAATTCATCTTACCATGCTAGAAAATGATGTGAATAACTCAATCTTTAGTATAAATATAATAAATGATAAAATTTTTGATGCTATCAAGAAATTCTGTACTTTTTATTTTATTTGAACAATAATGTATTTTGTTTTCTTTTCTTTTTTAGCTATTCAATGATGGGAAAGCATCCAATGATCATGGTAGGTAGTGCATATGGCTTGGTAGACCTTTGGTTTGCTGACTCGATTGGTCCCTGGCTGCTGGTAGCTCACGGGTTGGCTGTTTTGGAACATTTGGTTTTGAGCTGATTCTCTAAGCTGCTTGAGCTGAAGTTTAGTAGCTCATTAATATCCAAAAAGGTACCTCATTATGAAGCTTACTTTTGGAGTGGCCTTGTCCCTTCTCCTTCCCCTTCTCTTCTTGGGATTCCGTGGCTTGTATTAATTGGGGGCTGAATTCTATGCTTTGAATTCATTGGGAAGTTAATGACTTTTGTGCTTTACCTCTTGGGATCTCACGGCTGGCTCCTTATTTCGTGACCGTCCCTCGTTTCCCGTGGCTGTGGCTCTCGGTCCGTGCAGTTCCCTCGTCTCCCGTGGTTGTCTCCTTGGTTCCTGGTTTGGGTGTTTTTCTGTGAGCTTTGGGGGGGAGACTTCTATGCTTATTATAATTTGGTTCTAATGGAAATTAAAGTCATGTGGCTCTTGGCATTCCTCTCTCTTACCTATAAATATGAGATGTTACGAAGAAAGGGAGTAAATATTTGTGAGCATATTTGCTATTAACCTGCGGGTTTATTCGGAAATCCTGCGGGCTCTTTCCAACCTTCTTTTCTCATCCCCTCCGGAAATCCTGCGGGCTCTTTCCACCCTTTCTTCTCGGGCTTCTAATCTCTTCATCTCTCCGCAAGTGCCACTCCATCTGTATCCTTCTTCTCAAAGTAAAGCAACTTTAGGGTGTCGTATCAGAGTTGACTTGAAGCATCTATTGAAGAAATTGGACAATCTTGCCGTGGTGGACCATCGGTTTGCTAGTTCTATGCACTTTACTTATTTAACCTACAAATTCGATGCATGTGAGGAACCCGCTCTGACGGTTGTCTGAGAATAGCGTCTTTTTAAATTTCTTTATTTCTTTAAAATCTCCTAGCATCTTTGTTGTGTTTGTCAAGTTTTGGGTCGTTTGCGTTTATTTAATAAAGTTTGTTTAAAGTTTGTTTTAAGTTCTACTCATTGTGTCACTTTTTTCTTCTTGTTTGTCTATTGTGATCAAGAGATACAGGGTCCCTATATCTCTTGTCTACATCAATTTGGTATCAGAGCAAGTTCGTCTTTTTTTTTGTTTTTAGGAGTCTTTCTCTTTCATATCGAAAAAAAAGAGGCTAATGAACAAGGAGGTTGGCAACAAATGATGCAACAATTGAATGATTTGCAACATCAAATTAATAGGATAGCTGAAGCCATTGTTAATCTAAATGTCAATCAAGCTAACGCTAATCCTAGCATAAAATTTTCTGGGAGTGAAGAGGAAGAACCTAGAAATCGAAATAGGCGACAAAGAAATTGGGATCACGGAATTAAAATCGACGTTCATAATTTCGAAGGAAAATTACAACCTGAACAATTCATAGAATGAGTAGAAAAAATGGATCAGTTTTTTGAATGGAAAGACATTCCGGATAATCGAAAAGTTAAATTTGCAAGTTTGAAACTAACGGGACATGCATTAACGTGGTGGAAAAACTTACAAAACAACATATTAAGAAGAGGCAAAGAAAAAGTCCAAATTTTGGAAAGAATGAAGGAGAAAATGAAAGGAAAATTCTTGCCAACTGATCATGCTCGAACAATATTCAAAGATCAACTCAATTTGCATCATATCATTAAAACTGACGAGGCTTATCATATAGATTTAAAATTGGAAAAGCAACATCAAAGGGAAAAGGGAGACAAAAAAATCGTGGAAACGCATAAACGTCGTTTAACTAGCAGGATTAAATCTCAATCTCAAACTTCTGGGGGAACATCAGGTCTGGAGATTAAAGCTTTTGAAAGTCAAAATCAAGAAAAAGGAAAAGGAGTAGCAGGAAATAAACCGTCTGAACAATCTAAGCAAATTGGACCTTGTTACAAATGTGGGTTATATGGTCACTTGTCAGCTACTTGCAGAAAAAATAATCCTCCACGAACTGATTTCATAGAAGGTGAAAATGAGATAGAAGAAGAGGATGAGAATAAAACAGAATCTGAAAATGAAGCTGAATTAGAAAAATTTGATTTAGAAGGAGATGAAAGTGAAGAGTCTTTGGTAATTCGACAAGTTCTAACAACAACAATTGACAAAGGGGATAGATGGCTAAGAGGAAACATATTCAAAATAACTTGCACCATCGAAGGAAAAATCTGTACCCTTATGATAGATAGTGGAAGTTCTGGAAATTTTGTTTCTCAAAAATTGATCGACAAACTTAAACTCAAATCAAAACCACTTGCTAAATCCTATAAGATCTCTTGGTTTAAAGAAGGGGGTGAGATTCCAATCACTAAACAATGTACTGTCAATTTATCAATTGGGGGATCATTTAAAGATCAAATTATTTGTGATATTGTGCCTCTTGAAGTTTGCCATATTTTGCTTGGACGATCTTGGCAGTATGACAACAAAACTGTTCACAATGGAAAGAAAAACACATATACTTTGATGAAAAATAATAAGGAGTTTACTCTTCATCCACAAAAGAATGTGCCGGATTCACCCGTTAAGAAAAACACAGTTGCCAAAATTACTTCTCCTGAATTGCTTTTAAATGATAATGATTTGAAACATTTTGAGGTTACTTATTTGGTTTTGGGAAAATAATCTGATACTATTCCTAAGAAAATGCAAGCTTTATTGGATGAGTTTTTTTATATAACTTCTGATGATTTTCCAAATAGATTGCCTCCTATGCGACAAATTCAACATCATATTGACTTGATTCCTGGAGCTTCTTTGCCTAACCTTCCTCATTATAGAATGAGTCCAACTAAGCATGCTGAACTTTTTAGACAAGTATTGAATTGTTAAAAAAGGATTTGATTCAAGAAAGTTTGAGTTCTTGTGCTGTGCCTGCTTTACTTGCTCCTAAAAATGATGGAACTTTGAGAATGTGCATAGATAGCCGAGCTATAAACAAAATCACCATTAAATATCGATTTCCAATTCCTAAACTGGATGACATGCTTGATATGCTGAGTGATGCCTTTTGGACTTTCAAATGCTTTGAGTAGTTTTACGAGAACTATGAATCATATTTTGAAACCTCTCATTGGAAAATTTGTTATTTTAAAGAGATTGTTCGTCTTCATGGTATCCCTCGTACATTTACTTCTGATCGGGATACTAGATTTTTAAGTCACTTTTGGAAAACTCTGTGGGCTAAGTTAGGCACTTCTCTTCAGTTTAGTAGTGCTTATCTTCCTCAAACCGATGAACAGACTGAAGTTGTCAATCAAAGATTTATAAAGAATTTCAGTTCTCTGATTGCTCTTATTACTGATTGTTTGAAAAAGGGAATTTTTAGATGGACACTTGAAATTATTAAAACAAAAATGAGTCAAGCTTCCATTCTTAGATTGCCAAATTTTGAAATCATTTTTGAAGTTAATTGTGATGCCTCTCATATTGGTATTGGTGCAATGCTTAGTCAAAAAGAAAAACATGTTTCTTACTTTAGTGAAAAACTGACCGAGTCTAAGTCTAAGTATTCTACTTATGATTTGGAGTTTTATACTATTGTGCAAGATTTAAACTTCTGGAGATGTTATTTGGTTCAAAGAAAATTTGTTACTGATCATGAAGCACTTCGTTTTCTGGACACAAATGCATACCTCTTGGATCTACCTATTAATGTTGGCACTTTTAAAAAGTTAAGTAGAAAGAAATTTGATCCATTTCGTGTGATTAAAGAATTAGGTGCTAATGCCTATTTGCTAGATTTACCAGATATTGTTGGCACTTCACCTGTTTTTAATGTTTCTGACCTGTCTTTGTATGAAGGAGATTCTGACGATTTTGTAGATATTGAAACTTTACCACTCTCTGCTCCTTTGGTAAAGTCTGAAGATCAAATCGAAGACGTTATTGATGTGAAGGTTATTCAAACGAGGCATGGAGAGCACAAAAAGTTTTTGGTCAAATGGAGCAATCAGCCATTGACTGACTGTACTTGGATTGATGATGTTGATCTAAAAAAGAAAAACTTGAAGCTTTATGAACAAGTTACTGATACGTTCTCATCAGGAGATGAGAATTTTCCACCATGGGAGAATTGATGCTATCAAGAAATTCTGTACTTTTTATTTTATTTGAACAATAGTGTATTTTATTTTCTTTTCTTTTTTAGCTATCCAATGATGGGAAAGCATCCAATGATCATGGTAGGTAGTGCATATGGCTTGGTAGACCTTTGGTTTGCTGGCTCGATTGGTCCCTGGCTACTGGTGGTTCACGGGTTGGCTGTTTTGGAACATTTGGTTTTGAGCTGATTCTCTAAGTTGCTTGAGCTGAAGTTTAGTAGCTCATTAATATCCAAAAAGGTACCTCATTATGAAGCTTACTTTTGGAGTGGCCTTGTCCCTTCCCCTTCCCCTTTTCTTCTTGGGATTCCGTGGCTTGTATTAATTGGGGGCTGAATTCTATGCTTTGAATTCATTGGGAAGTTAATGATTTTTGTGCTTTACCTCTTGGGATCTCACGGCTGGCTCCTTATTTCGTGACCGTCCCTCGTTTCCCGTGGCTGTGGCTCTCGGTTCGTGCGGTTCCCTCGTCTCCCGTGGTTGTCTACTTGGTTCCTGGTTTGGGTGTTTTTCCGTGAGCTTTGGGGGGAGACTTCTATGCTTATTATACTTTGGTTCTAATGGAAATTAAAGTCATGCAACTCTTGGCATTCCTCTCTCTTGTCTATAAATATGAGAAGATGTTATGAAGAAAGGGAGTTAATATTTGTGAGCATATTTGCTATTAACTTGCGGGTTTATTCGGAAATCCTGCGGGCTCTTTCCAACCTTCTTTTCTCATCCCCTCCGGAAATCCTGTGGGCTCTTTCCACCCTTTCTTCTCAGGCTTCTAATCTCTTCGTCTCTCCACAAGTGCCACTCCATCTGTATCCTTCTTCTCAAAGTAAAGCAACTTTAGGGTGTCGTATCATAGTTGACTTGAAGCATCTATTGAAGAAATTGGACAATTTTGCAGTGGTGGACCATCGGTTTGTTAGTTCTATGCACTTTACTTATTTAACCTACAAATTCGATGCATGTGAGGAACCCGCTCTGACGGTTGTCTAAGGATAGCATCTTTTTAAATTTCTTTATTTCTTTAAAATCTCCTAGCATCTTTGTTGTGTTTGTCAAGTTTTGGGTCATTTGCGTTTATTTAATAAAGTTTGTTTAAAGTTTGTTTTAAGTTCTACTCATTGTGTCAGTTTTTCTTCTTGTGTGTCTATTGTGATCAAGAGATATAGGGTCCCTATATCTCTTGTCTACATCAATTTTTAATATAACTTTGGTAGCATTATTTCTTAGATTAATCATAGTATCAGTTTATGATCACTTGTTCAATTGAGATCATTTCATATGTATTGAATTTATTTGATATATATATAGACCATGTTTTGCATGTTGTAACATGATAATTTGGAAGTATGTTAGTGTGAAGGTTAAGGAGAAAAGTCATATCATGGGAGATAGACATGCATAAGTAAAGGGGAAAGACCTAATAAGGTAAACTTTAGTAGAGACCTATGATGCACCGACACTCCGCTTAAAGAGGGTATGCAGTGTCGGACACGTGTCGGACACTGACACGCGTCGGACACGGCATGGACACGTGTCTGACACGGCATTGGAGTGTCGCAATTTAAAAAAAATTAAAATTAAAATCGGACACGCGTGTCGGACCGACACGCATGCCGGTTATTAAAAGATAAAATCATCCGTTCTATTTAGCCTTTTCCGCATGTCTGACACTCGGTACCGCTCAGTACATGCTCGGTACCGCTCAGTACATGATCGGTACTGCTCAATATATGCTCGGTACAGCTTGGTACATGCTCAGTACTGCTAGGTACATGCTCGGTACTGCTCGGTACCATTAGGTACATGCTCAATACTGCTAGGTATATGCTCAGTACTGTTAGGTACATGCTCGGTACCGCTCAATACCGTTAGGTACATGCTCGGTACTGCTAGGTATATGCTCGGTACTACTAGGTACATGCTCGGTACAGCCCAGTACCGCTAGGTACATGCTCGGTACTGCTAGGTATATGCTCGGTACTGCTAGGTACATGCTCGGTACCACTCGGTATCTTCCCCCTTGGACCCCGAGCAGACTGGTATATTTTTGTATTCATGTTGTCTTATTATTGGGATATTTTGATTTCACTTCATATCAATTTAATTTGATGTATTCATATGTATGATTGGTTTGTTAGCAAAATGAGCTTTCCTACTGGCGGGACTGGATTAGGTGAATGTTCAAAAGAGCCATCTATAGAAACTGATAAGCCTTTATAGATTCATGTTACAAAGTTAGGAAAAACCTTTGAAGGAGGAGGGAATGTGTCATTCAAATGCAATTATTGTGGTGACACCTACAAAGGATCTTATTCTAGGGTGAAGGCACATCTACTTAAAATTTCTGGCCACGGAATAAAAATGTGTAATAGACATTTTGTACTAAACATATTTATGTTAGAAGCTAAACAAATTATCATGAAATTGATTTATTATTGCTTGTCATTTTTACTATAACATCACCTTAATTTCTATATATTATATTAAAAAATTATTATTTCGTGTAAACGCCACACCCGTGTCCTATATTTTTAAAAATTATCGTGTCCCGTGTCTGTGTCGTGTCGTGTCCGTGTCGCCGTGTCCGTGTCGATGCATCATAGGTAGAGACAGTACAAGAGGTACTTGACTATCTTTCTTCTAAAAATTTTGAGATTTAGATCCAACCTTGAAGAGAGGAGCCGTAAGTGTGCTAAAGCCTATAGTCATCATATGACATGCCTAAATTAGTGTAAAATAAATAGAATAAGAAACATGGAGAAAGCTGGAAGAGTTCTTATGGTGAATTGCATAGTTATATGCATTGATTATTTACACTGCTTATGTTCAAATATCAGAATGCAAATTATTTTTTCTTGTTCTTGTACTAAAATTGTATATTCCATTGAGCATTCAGCTCACTGATGGATGTATTACATGAAAAGGAAAAGAGCTAGTGAGGCTCTAGGCAGACGTGTGGTTGTATTGTGTACATACGTTTTGAGTGTACATAGAAGACATATCAGGGAGATATACATTAAAACTTTTAGGTATGTAAATTTTATTTGAAAGTTAAAAAATGCTCTGTACTTTATTTTGATGTATAATGAATATGTTTCCGAATATTAAATATTGAGATAAAATTTTAAAACCGGAAAATTATTTGTGTTAGGATAGTCTGAATAGATTATTTCCTATTCTTTTGATCTTGACGACTATAGTTCAGGATGGGTGCTAGTGAGAAATGTATTTGTCCAGATTTTCCTTTTCTGTCACACTTCAAGTTGACTGAAGGGGGTGGGGACGGAAAATTGGAGTGACAATAAATATTTGAAGCATTATACAGTAGAAAGATAGCAAAGAACTCTTCATGAATCTTTATAGAAGAAGACATACCTTTTGCGTGGCTATAAATTTGTATAGGGGGCTCTGAATGAAAGAAATAAATAACAATCAATTGGTGATAGCAAGACGAAAAAAGAAACAAATAATAATAATAATAATAACAAAATCCTAGAACTAAAGAATTCTAACATAACATGCAGATTTATGGTAGTAGATACAGCTGAAAAATAACTGACCAAGAAAACCATAAACAATAAATCTTACCATCGGTATAGAATTGAAATCTCCGCACACAATAACCGGAGCATCATTCCAAGCACGAGAGATGGCAAATGCTCTATCAAGGAGAATTCTCACCTGTTTATAATTTTAAATTTATAACAATTACCAAAAAGCAGGAAATATGAGTAACATGATCCAGTTAGAAACATTTATGCAGACTTACATTTATTTTAGAGTATTCATTTTAGCTGTTTTTTCTGTTTTTGACATGTTAAAGAATATCTACAATTGGCCTCTCATCTAGAAAGCTTGCATAAGATTAACATAAGAAAGCATTAAGGAAATACATGCATGCTGGTAAATATAGCATCTTTTTCACTGATATGTTAGTGTTACTTATATTAACAATAACAAATAAAAGCATGAAAAAGCATGAAGCAAATGCCGAGCATCAACAACAATCTAAATTAAGGAATATACATCAAGTGAATAGTTGTCATGCATTGACATGATGCCCAAAGATTTCACGGGATAATTGATTAAATAAAATAGCATAAACATGTTTTGTCTAAAAATTTGAGTGGTAATGGATTAAGCCATAACCTTCTTGGAAAGACGTCAGAGATGCGGAAAACTCAAATTTGCACATGTTGGTAGTTTGAAATTGCTCGGCCATTACAACCAGTTTTGAAACCACATAAACAGGATGTTCAGCCCATCAAGCTCCTAGTAGAGCAACAAGATGAGAGAAGTCCTCACAAAAGAAAAGGACGTTGAATCACAGTCCCTATTGTCTCCATAGGTCCTAACTAGGGATGTCAATATTTGACCTGACCCGAAAATTTCAGGTTCGGGTCAACCCGAACCCGAACTGGGTCGGGTCGGGTTCGGGTTAGGAATTGCGACCCGTTTGCAAAACCGGGTCGAGTTGACCCGGAAACCCGAAATCAACCCGGTTTGACCCGTTTTTAATTAATTTAGAAGGGTTTTAATGGATTTTTATTAAATAAGTAAATGATAATTCAAAAAATTATAAACATTATTTTCCAAATTAAATTAATCTTGGTTTATTTTAAATTAATTGAAGTAAATCTTACCTTAATTTGATTTAGATTTAAATAAATTGAATTAAATAAAAAAATTTAATAAAATTTATCTGAATCGGGTCGGGTTCGGGTTGACCCGGACCCGAAGCGAGTCGGGTTCGGAAAACCGACCCGTTTGCAAAAACGGGTCGGGATGAACAGTGTCAGGTCAATTTCGGGTTGGACTCGAACCCGACCCGTGACCCGGTTTTGACAGCCCTAGTCCTAACGATCAAATGCAACGCAACAATTTGCATAGTGTACCTTTGACCCCCAATAATTTAATTTTTGGCCCCTCCAACGTAATTCCAATACATTTGCATAAAACATTCAAAGGTTATCAAGCAAGAACTTCGTGATTAAATTTGAGCCACCTCTTCCTTAGGATTCACTATAGGAAAATCAGCGTTTACCGGCGGTTGCAGTTAAACCGGCTGTTGGACTGCCTGTATTAATCGGCAGTTTACCCAGCGGTTTTTAAAAATAAACCACTGGAAATGCCGGCGGTAAAATAACCACCGGGTAGGCCGCCGGTTCTGCTGTTTTCACGTCGCCTTTACCGGCTGCTTAGCCGCCGATGTTAAGTATTTTTCCCGGCGATCTAAACAGCCGGATAACCACCCAAAATTGACCTAAAATTGGCCAACCCAACCCTTCCTACTCCTTTGTTCGTGTATCATTTTCCTCCAGACGCTCGCGCTCGCGATCGCCTCCGACTGCCTCCCCAAGAATCCAGCCGCCGACTGCCTCTGCAGAAATCCAGCCGCTGACGCCCTAACTTTGGCCAGCGATCTCACCTTCACTCCCGCCACCGATCACGCCCGCACTCTACTGCCGAAACCCGTTGAGCACTTCGGCAACGCCCCGAACCGAAGGTTTGAATTTTTTTTCTTTTACTAAACTTTTTAATGTTAATGTGTCATGCTTTAAAACTATGGGAGAGAGTTATGGAGCATAGATTGCAGCGTGATGCTAATGTTTGGCAAAATTAATTTGGATTCATGCAAGGTAGGTCAACTATGAAAGCTATACATTTTTTTATTATGTTTGATGGAGAAGTATATAGAGAATAAGGAGAATCTACACATGATATTTATTGACTTAATAAAAGTATGATAAAGTTTCAAGAGAAACGCTATGGAAAGTTATAGAAAAGAAAGGCGTTAATAAATGCTTATATTCAAGTCATTAAGGATATGTATGCAAGAGTTATTACTTGTACTTAGAAAGGTGGTTTGACCAAATATTTTTCTACTTTAGTTGGATTACGTCAAGGATCGGCCTTAAGTCCATATCTTTTTGCTTTAGTCATGGATGTTCTCACTAGAAATTTGCAAGAGGTTGTACCTGGTGTATACTTTTTGTTGAAGATATTCTTCTTGTTGAAAAGACGAGGAAGTTGAAGGTGAAATAGATAGGATTATTATTAGTAGAATTCAAGTTGGATGGTTAAAGTGGAGGAATGTTTTGGACTTGTTGTGTGATAGAAAAGCTCCCCTCAAACTTAAGGGAAAATTCTATAAGATGGTGGTTAGACCTGCAATGCTTTATGGTGCAGAATCTTGGCCATTAAAAGAGAAGCATAATATTGATTTAAAAAAAAAATACATAAAACGGTTGCCTTCCGATAACCCGTTTAGGAGAGTAAATGATATTTCTTTCTTGGATTTAAACGAGATTTAAGGCCGCATATCTTCTAATAATTGATTTCACAACTATGAAAGGAACTTTTGTTTTAACATCCAAATGACTATCCAAGAAGAGAGATATTTGATGTATAACAGATTGTTACTGGGTCGAAGAGCATTAACAGATGAATTTATGCAGGGAGTTGAGATTTTTATTCAATTTGAATCTCAACTACCTTCCTTTAAGTTAGATGAAATGCTTAGATGTCCATGTTCGAAGCACAAAAATCAAGCATTCATCAAGCTTGATGATATGAAGGTTGATTTATATTATAGGGGATTTGTTCTAGACTACTGGATTTGGACCTCAGATGGCGAGAATGAGTCACACAGAGATACTCATTAGCGTGAGGCTTACGCCTCACCCTATTTGTATATTTTTTTGTTAAAACTAGCATATATCACACATTCATGCACATTCAAGAACAACTTCCTCTCAATTGCCTCTACCTCCAACCCGCGGCCTTCGTCATAGCCAAAACTGTCGTAGACATCACTGACAATCACTTGAAAACTACACACCACTACCCTAAAACATTTGGAGCACTAATCTCATATTTCTGTTGATGAAAATATTTTTAAAAAATGAACATGAGTGAAATAAATTAAAAAGAAGCATATTGTGAGGCATTCGACTCTACCGAATGAGGTAGAGGACAGACCAATTTGTTATGGCTACAACTCAGATAACCCCCTCAATGATGACAATTCAAATAATGTCTAAGTTGTTGCCAACAATTTCAGTTTTCATTAGGAATTAAATGTAAATGAGTAGAGAATTGAGAAAAAAGAAATTTGGAGTTGAACTTGATGTTATATGATACTTTTATGCTATTTCTATATTTAATATTATTTTGCTCTTATAATATTTGGATTTTAATTTCATTTTACGCAATTTATCGCTTGTCACTTTATATCTTGTGTAATTTTTTATTTGATATGTATGTCAATTTGTTAATTCATAATTCAATAAGAATTTAATATGTCATTATTTAACATATTATTTAGGTATTATATAAAAATCACTTTTAACATTTATTATTACTTTACGCATTTTTTTTATTTTAATGCCTTCAGGCTTACGCCTCACCTCATGAACAAAAAAGGGCTCAAAACCCAATTGCGCAATTTTAAACATTTTTTCTGAGTAAAAATATATTTTAAACTCTAATAATCAGTGAAATTTTCACATCTAACATCTTATATATAGGGTCTATGAATCTTCAATAAAAAAAATAATAGTTGATAGTTCTATATCGTGAGTTAGGATAGTTCTTTTCAA
>CM028354.1:1165323-1297323 GCA_016618105.1 Dendrobium huoshanense
TCCCTTTTCTTAGGATTAGACGTGCTATTGGTGGACAAATGACTTCGTGGCACCATCCTATTTAACCCAATTTTCTTTTCTTTAGGTTAGGATTCTTCCTTTCTGTAGGATTAGACGTTCTAGTTGTGCACATTATCCTTCGTGGCACCATACTAGTTTAATTCAGTTTTCTTTTCATTTAGGTAGATTCTTCCTTTCCTTAGTATTAGATGTGTCTAGTGGTGGACAATGCCCTTCCTGACACCATACTAGTTTAATCTAGTTATCTTTCTCTTTTAAATTAAGATTCATCATTTTTATAATACATTTTTTTTTTCTTTTAGGTTAGGATTTTTCTTTTCTTTAGGATTAAAAGTGTTAGGGGTGGATAACGCTCTTCATGGCATCATCCTAGTTTTAATCCAATTATATTTTCTTTTTTGTTAGATTCTTTTTTTTCTTAAGATTAAACGTGCTAGTGGTGGACAATGCCATTCGTGGCACCATCCTAGTTTAATCCATTATTCTTTTCTCTTAGGTTAGGATTCTTCCTTTCATAGGATTAGACGTGCTAGTCGTGTGCAATGCCCTTCATGGAACAATACTAGTTTAATCCAGATTTCTTTTCATTTAGGTTAGGATTCTTATGTTCCTTAGGATTAGATATGCTAGTGGTGGATAATATCCTTTTTGACACCATCTTAGCTTAATCCAATTTTCTTTTTATTTAAGTTGGGATTCTTCCTTTCTGTAGGATTAGACGTTTTAGGGGTGGACCAGCCCCTTTATGATACCATCCTAATATAATCAAATTTTCTTTTCTTAGGTTAGTATTTTTCCTTTCCTTAGGATTAGACATATTAGTGATGTACCAATCCTTCATGATATCATCCTAGTGTAATCTTGTTTTATTTTCCTTTAGGTTAACATTTTTTCTTTCCTTAGAATTAGACGTGCTAGGGATGAATAATGCCCTTAGTTGCGCCATCCTAGTTTAATCAAGTTTCATTTCCATTAGGGTAACATTCTTTCTTTGCTTAGTATTAGACGTGCAAGTGGTGGATAATGCCATTTGTAGCACCATCATATTTTAATAATGTTCTCTTTTCCTTCAAGTTAGGTTTCTTCCTTTCCTTTAGATTTGATGCGCTAGTACAGGACAAAACCCTTCGTGGCACCATCCTGGTTTTAATCTAATTTTCTTTTCTTTTAAGTTAAAATTTTTCCTTTCCTTGGGATATGACGTTCTAGTCGTGGATAACGCTCTTTAAGGCACCATCCTAGTTTATTCAAGTTTTCTTTTCCTTTTTGTTCGGATTTTTCCTTTCCATATGATTAGATGTGCAAGCGGTCGATAACGCCCTACATGGCACCATCCTAGTCCAGTTTTCGATTCTTTTAGGTTAGAATTTTATATTTATTTAGGATTTGAAGTGCTAGTGGTGGATAATGCCATTCGTGGCATGATCTTAGTTTTAATCTAGCTTCTTATCATTTATGTTAGGATTCTTCCTTTTCTTTGGATTACACGTGCGCGTGGTGGATAATGCCTTTTGTGGAACCATTCTTTTTTTCCTTTACTTTTACTTAGCATTGTTCCTTTCTTAAGGATTAGACATGTTAGTGGTGGATTACGCCCTTCGTGGCACCAACCTTGTTTTAGTATAGTTTTCTTTTTCTTTAGGTTAGGAATCTTCATTTCCTTAGGATTAGATGCGCTAGTGGTGGATAACGCCCTTTGTGGCACCATTCTCGTTATTACAGTTTTCTTTTACTTTGGGTTATGATTCTTCCTTTCCTTAGGATTTAACGTGCTAGTGGTTGATTATGCCCTTCGTGGCACTATCCCAATTTAATACCTTTTTCTTTTCCTTTAGATTAGTATTTTCCTGTCCTCAGGACTAGACGTGCTGGTGGTGGATAATACCATTCATGGCACCATCCTAATTTTAATATAGTTTAATTTTTCTTTAGGTCATGACATTTCCTTCGGATTAAGTCCTTTAATTTTCCTTTAGGTGGATAAAGTCCTTTTGGCACCATTCTATTTTAGTCTATTTTTGTTTTAGGTTAGGATTCTTCATTTCTTATGATTAGATGTGCAAGTGGTGGATAATGTCCTTCATGTCATAATCCTAATTTAATACATTTTCCTTTTCCTTTTAGTTAGGATTCTTCATTTCCTTAGGATTAGACGTGCTAGTGGTGTATAACGCCGTTCGTGGCACCATTCTAATTTAATTTAGTTTTCTTTTCCTTTAGTATATGATTTTTCCTTTCCTTAGGATTTAACATAATATGCTCTTCGTGACACCATCCTAATTATCATCCAGTTTTCTTTTCCTTTAAGTTAGCATTATTTTTTTCCTTAGAATTAGAGACTTGCTAGTGGTGAATAATGCCCTTCGTGGCACCATCGTAGTTCAATCCAGTTTCTTTTTTTTTAGGTTATCATTCCTCATATCCTAAGGATTAGACATATAAGTGATGGATAACGCCCTTTGTGGGACCATCCTAGTTTACTCTAGTTTTCTTTTTCTTTATGTTAGAATTCTTTCTTTTCGTAGAATTAGACATGCTGGTGGTGGACAATGCCCTTCATGGCATCATACTAGATTAATCAAGTTTTCTTTTCCATTAGGTTAGGATTCTTCCTTTCCTAAGGATTAGATGTGCTAGTGGAGGATAACGCCCTTCGTAGCACCATCCTGATTTAATCATGCTTTTTTTTCATTGGGTTAGGATTTTTCTTTACTTAGGATTAGATGTGTCGGTGGTGGATAACGCCCTTCGTGACATCATCCTAGTTTTAATTTAATTTTTTTCCTTTAGGTTAGGATTCTTCCTTTCCTTAGGATTGGCATGCTAGTGAGGGATAACCCTCTTAGTGGCACCATCCTTGATGCAAGTAAAAATTTGGGAAGGGCCCCAAATTTTTGCAAGCAAAATACAACTCTTACTATAAATTAAAATATAATAGAAGATACACAAAATACTACAAAAAGATACAAAATACTAAAATGACACCTTTTATATCATATAAAGACACTTACAACTCTTGAACACAAAAACCTTACAAACTTGGGCACAAACACCTTACAAACTTGGACATAACAAACCTAAAGGAATTTGCCAATCGTTGAGAAGAAGGATACAGGTGGGTGGATTCTTGCGGGTAGAAGAAAAGATAAGAAGCCGAGAATAAATATGGAGTAACTCACAAGTTATCCCAAGATAGAGAAGAAGAAGAATTGAACAAAGCTCTCAAGCTTTTCCAAGAAAAACCTTCAATTTTTCCATTCCAAAAATCACATTTTTCACTATTCTTTTAACATCCCAAACTTCTCCTATTTATAGGGCCAAAGAGGGCAGCCGAACAGCCCTTTTATCTTCATTAATTCCATTAAAGTATTTCCAAAAATCTGTCTAGAAACCAGCCCAGATTTAATCCCAAAATAGCGCATGAAAAGCCACCAAAAAGGGGCAGCATTCAATCCTAAAACACCCACCAAACAGCCACTAAAATAGCACAACGTCCCACAAAAACTGCAGCAAAAAAATTGCACATAAATAGGGAAAAACTCATGGAATCCCCACCCAACAGCCACCAATAGCAGCCCTCATTCGGTACAGGAAACAAAGAAGAGAAGCCACGGGAACCAATCAGCCAACCACGGGAACCAAGCAGCCAGCCTCGGGAACACCAGCCAGCATAGGAAACAAAGAGTCAATGCACAGGAAAACCAGCCAACTTAGGAAACAAAGGGCCAAAGCACAGGAATAACAAAAGCCTAAGAGAAACCAAGGAGATAAGGAGAAAACCGAGAGGCAGCATGGGGAAGAGAAATGGCCAAAATCCACCATAATGAGCTTCCACTAATTCACAAATAAATGTGCTAAAACCAGCTCATAATGAGCTAAATTTCAGCTCAAAATATTAATGAGCTAGCAAACTTAAGAGCAGTCAAAACCAAATTTAGGATTTTATTTGACCACCCCTTGTCTACATAAGACTCCCCTACTTGAAAAACTCATCTCCCAATGAGTTGTCTTTTGATATGATCTGAGGAGACGGTGGAAGGGCATCAAGCTCTTGAATTTTTACTTCATACATTTTTAGAATTTCATCTCGTTCTTGCATAAATTGAGCTTGCAACACTTGCTTCTTTTTCATGTACTTCTCCGTACACACATGCATCTTC
This sequence comes from Dendrobium huoshanense, assembly GCA_016618105.1. Taxonomy (NCBI): domain Eukaryota; kingdom Viridiplantae; phylum Streptophyta; class Magnoliopsida; order Asparagales; family Orchidaceae; genus Dendrobium; species Dendrobium huoshanense. The sequence continues at coordinate 1,169,505 of CM028354.1, forward strand.
AATTGAAGTTTGTATAATTCATTCTGAATTGGATTAGTTGAACTCCCTTATGACGGCATCCATCTGTTCATTGGTTTTTGAAATTCAGAATCTTCTGGTTGCATTCTTTCACAATGGACTCATTTTTTTAGCTTTTTCCATTTTTCTAAACACAAAAAAGACACGAAAAGAGACCTAGGAAGATAGAAATCTAGGCTCTGATACCAAATTTGATGCAAGCAAAAATTTGGGGTCTCCCCAAATTTTTGCAAGCAAAATACAACTCTTACTATAAATTAAAAGATAACAGAAGATACACAAAATACTAAAAAAAGATACAAAATACTAAAAAGACACCTTTTATATCATATAAAGACACAACTCTTGAACACAAACACCTTACAAACTTGGACATAACAAACCTAAAGGAACTTGCCAATCGTTGAGAAGAAGGATACAGGTGGGGTGGATTCTTGCAGGTAGAAGAAGAGATAAGAAGCCGAGAAAAAATATAGGAGTAACTCGCAAGTTATCCCAAGATAGAGAAGAAGAAGAAGTGGACAAATCTCTCAAGCTTTTCCAAGAAAACCTTCAATTTTTCCATTCCAAAAATCACATTTTCATCATTCTTTTAACATCCCAAACATCTCCTATTTATAGGGCCAAAGAGGGCAGCCAAATAGCCCTTTTATCTTCATTAAATTCCATTAAAGTAATTCCAAAAATCTGTCTACAAATCAGCCTAGATTTAATCCCAAAATAGCACTTGAAAAGCCACAAAAAAGGGGCAGCATTCACTCCTAAATAGCACCGAACAGCCACTAAACAGCCACTAAACACACAACGTCCCACAAAAACTGCAGCAGAAAAACTGCATAGAAATCAGTGAAAAACTCATGGAAATCCCCACCCAACGGCCACCAAACAGCAGCCCTCATTCGGTACAGGAAACAAAGAAGAGAAGCCACGTGAACCAAGCAGCCAACCACGGGAGCCAAGCAGCCAGCCACGGAACCAGGTAGCCAACCACGGAACCATGCAAGCAGCCAGCCCACGGGAACACTAGCCAGCACATGAAACAAAGGGTCAATGCATAGGAAAACCAACCAGCTCAGGAAACAAAGGACCAAAGCACGGGAACAGCAAAAGCCCAAGAGAAACCGAGGAGAAAATCGAGAGGCAGCATGGGGAAGAGTAAGGGCCAAAATCCACCATAATGAGCTTCCACTAATTCATAAATAAATGAGTTAAAAAACTAGCTCATAATGAGCTAAATTTCAACTAAAATATTAATGAGCTAGCAAACCTAAGAGCAGTCAAAACCAAATTTAGGATTTGATTTGACCCCCCTTGCCTACATTAATCCTAGTTTAATCTTTTTTTCTTTTCCTTTAGGTTTGGATTCTTCCTTTCCTTAACATTAGATGTCTTAATGATGTAAAACACATCTTCGTGGTACCATTCTAGTTTAAACCAATTTTCTTTCCCTTTATATTAGGATTTTTCCTTTCTATAGGATTAGTCGTGCTAGTCATGTACAATGCCATTTGAGTCACTCTACTACTTTAATCTAGTTTCTTTTAGGTTAGGATTCTTCCTTTCATGAGAAGGCATGCTAGTAGTGGATAACGTCATTCAAGGCACATCCTAATTTAATCTAATTTTCTTTTCGTTAAGGCTAGGATTCTTAATTTTCATAGGATTATGTGATAGTGGTGGACAATGCCCTTCGTGACACCATCCTAGTTTAATTCAATTTTTCTTTTCTTTTAGGTTAGGATTATTCCTTTACTTAGGATTAGATGTGCTAGTGGAGATTAAAGCCCTTTGTAACACCATCTTAAGTTAATATTTTTTTCCCATTAGGTTAGGATTTTCCTTTCCTTAGTATTAGATGTGTCGTTGTTGGATAATGCACTTCGTTATTCCATCCTAGTTTACTCTACTTTTCTTTTCCTTTAGGTTTGGATTATTCATTTTCTTCGGATTAGACATTAATGGTGGATAACGCCCTTCGCGGCACCATCCTAGTTTAATCTAATTTCCTTTTCTTTAGTTTAGGATTCTTCCTTTCTATAAGATTAGATGTGCTAGTCGTGTATAATGCCCTTCTTGGCACGATACTAGTTTAATCCAATTTTCAATTCCTTTTGGTTAGGCTTCTTCCTTAGGATTAAACGTGGAAGTGGTGGATCATGCCCTTCGTGGAAACATCATAGTTTAATCAAATTTTCTTTTTCTTTAGGTTTGGATTCTTCCTTTCCATAGGATTAGACGTGCTAGTCATGTGCAACACCCTTTGAGGCATCATATTAGTTTAATCTAGTTTTATTTTCCTTTTAGTTAGGATTCTTCCTTTCTTCATGATTAGACGTGCTAGTGGTGGATAATATCCTTTATCCTAGTTTAATCATGTTTTCTTTTTTCCTTTAGGTTATGATTCTTCCTTTCTTTATGATTAGGCATGGTAGTGGTGGATAACACCCTTTGTGGCACCATCCTTTTTTAATCTAGTTTTCTTTATCTTTAGGTTATAATTATTCATTTTCTTAGGATTAAACGTATTAGTGGTGGTAAACACCCTTCGTGGCACCATCCTTATTTTATACAATATTATTTTTGTTTAGGTTGTGATTCTTCTTTCTGTAAGATTAGACGTACTAGTGGTGGACAACACCCTTCGTGGCACTATCCAAGTTTAATCCAATTTCTTTTTCATTTAGGTTAGCAATCTTCCTTTCCTAAGGATTTGACGTACAAGTGGTGGATAACACTCTTTGTGGCACCATCTTAGTTTAATATAGTTTTCTTTTCTCTTAGGTTAGGATTCTTTCATTCTTTAGAATTAGACATGCTAGTTGTGGATAATGCCCTTCGTGGCACCGGTCTAGTTTAATCTAATATTCATTTCCTTAGGATTAGACGTGGTAGTGGTGCCTAAAATGTTCGTAGCACCATCCTAGTTTTAGTACAATTTTCTTTTTCTTTAGGTTAGCCTTCTATCTTTTCTTAAAATTATAGGTGCTAGTGGTAGATAATGCCCTTCGTGACGCCATACCAATTTAATCTAGTTCTTTTCCTTTATGTTAATATCCTTTCTTCCCTAAGGATTAGATGTTTAAGTGGTGTATAATGCCCTCGTGGCACCATTCTAGTTTAATTTAGTTTTTATTTCCTATTGGTTAGCTTTCTTCCTTTTTTAAGGATTAGACGTGCAAGTGGTGAATAATGCCCTTCATTGCACCATCATAGTTTAATACAGTTTTCTTTCCGTTTATGCTATGATTCTTCCTTTCCTTAGGATTAGACCTGCTAGCGGTAGACAATGCCCTTCATGACCCCCATCATCATAGTTTAACCCAGTTTTCATTTCCTTTAAGTTATGATTCTTCCTTTTCTTAGGATATTACATGCTAGTGGTGGAAATAATTTTTTCAGTTTTCTATTCCTTTAGGTTAGGATTCTTCCTTTTTGTAAGATTTGATGTGCTAGTCTTGTACAATGCCCTTCTTGGCATGATACTAGTTTAATCTAGTTTTCAATTTCTTTTGGTTAGGCTTCTTCCTTTCCTTAGGATTAGATGTGGAAGTGGTGGATAATGCCCTTCGTGGCAACATCATAGTTTAATCAAATTTTCTTTTTCTTTAGGTTTGGATTTTTCTTTTCCATAGGATTAGACGTGGTAGTCATGTACAAAACCCTTCGAGGCATCATACTAGTTTATTCTAATTTTATTTTCCTTTTGGTTAGGATTCTTTCTTTCTTCAAGATTAGGCGTGCTAGTGGTGGATAATACCCTTTGTGGCCCTATCCTAGTTTATTCATGTTTTTTTTTTTCTTTAAGTTAGGATTCTTCCTTTCTTTAGGATTAGGCATGGTAGTTGTGGATAACTCGCTATGTGGCACCATCCATGTTTAATCCAGTTTTTTTTTCCTTTAGGTTAGCGTTCTTTCTTTTATTAGAATTAGATGTGTTAGTGGTAAATAATACCCTTCGTGGCACTATCCTAATTTAATCCAGTTTTCTTTTTGTTTATGTTAGCAATCTTCCTTTCCTAAGGATTTGACGTGCAAATGGTGGATAACACCCTTTGTGGCACAATCTTAATTTAATCTAGTTTTCTTTTCCCTTAGGTTAGGATTTTTCCTTTCTTTAGAATTAGACGTGATAGTTGTAGATAATGCCCTTCGTGGCACCATCCTAGTTTTATACAAATTTCTTTTCATTTAGGTTAGTATTTTCCTTACCTTAAGATTAGACGTGCTAGTGGTGCCTAAACACCTTCGTAGCACCATCCTAGTTTTAGTACAATTTTCTTTCCCTTTAGGTTAGCATTTTATCTTTCCTTAAACTTATAGGTGCTAGTGGTGTATAATGCCCTTCGTGGCACTATCCCAGTTTAATCCAGTTCTTTTTCTTTATGTTAACATTCTTCCTTTCCTAAGAATTAGATGTTCAAGTGGTGGATAATGCCCTTCGTGGCACAATCATAGTTTAATAAAAAATCTTTAGGTTTGTATTCTACCTTTCAATAGGATTAGATGTTCTAGGGGTGGATAATGCCCTTTTTGGCACCATCCTAATTTAATCCAATTTTCTTTTACTTTAGGTTAAGATTCTTTCTTTTGATTAGACGTGCTAGTGGTGACCATGCCCTCGTGACACCATCCGAGTTTTAATGTAGTTTTCTTTTTCTTTATCTTAGACGTACTAGTATTCTTCTTTTCCTTAGGATTAGACTTGCTAGCGGTAGTGTTGGCCTCTATGCATTATCCAAAAGACAAACAAAATTTTCATGTACCTGTTATACGATGCTAGCTGCTCATCTCGCGAATCCCGCAAAAAATCCTGGAAACCTCGTATCGCTGCCAGCTCTGCCAAGATCCCGGATATCTCGCTGCTTCACGATCATTTCCCGGATATCCTGTAGCTTGCGCCTCGATCGAACGACGCCAGACTTCGTTAAATACCAACCCAAATCCCCCTCATTCGCGGTTCTTCCACGCTCGGCTCTTCCACTCTCGACTCCCGTAAGCATCCCGTTGCTCTTCCACTCTCAACGACCAACCCCCCCTCTGCTCTCGCCTCCTAGCCACGATCAACCTCCAACCTCCTTCCCTCTCCGATCCCATCTCCACGACCTCCTAACCGAAGCCGATCGGAAGCTTCAACGCCTCCTCCATCTCTCCTTCTCACGTGAACTCCACCTCTGTGCCGATCCCAAGCCGAGAGAGAGAGAGAGAGAGAGAGAGAGAGAGAGAGAGAGAGAGAGAGAGAGAGAGAGAGAGAGAGAGAGAGATCCCTTACCTCTACCTATATCTCCCGCCTCTATAGCCGACGCCTCCAAGCCCGTCGACAGAGCCTCTCTGCCCAGCCCCCTTGCTGAGCTCCTACCTAGCCGAACCCCCTCTGTCCGATCCAGTTTCCCAAAGCCACGATCTCCACTTGCTTTAAATCCACCTAACCGAACCCCTGCTCCATGCCTCTCACCCGATCTCCTCTGCTTGAAGCCGAATCCCTCAGACCCTTGAGCTCCTGTCCGTCCCCATCTCCCTTTGATGCTTATGTATAATATTATATTATATTATAAGAAATATATTATGTTATAATATACATGTTATATTATAATATGTATTATTATTATTTTTATATAATAATAATATATATTATCTTATATTTTGTTATATTATAATAAGAATATATTTTATTATAATATATTATTATTATTATTGTAATTATTTATTTTAATTTGAGATTATTCATAATTAATCTCAAATTAAATTTTAATTTATAATTAATACTAAATTAAAATATAATTAGTTATACATTAAATATAACTAATTGTAATTAATTTATAATTAATTATAAGTTAAATGTGCTTAATTTATAATTAATCCTAATTTAAATATAATTAATTATATGATAAATGTAATTCATTATAATTAATTTTAATTAATTATAAATTATATTAAATTAATTTGTAATTAATTTTAAGTTAAATATAATTAGTTATAGTTTGAATATAACTAATTATATTTAATTTATCACTAATTATATGTAAAACTAAAAAATTGGTTCTTTTCTCGATGCTTGCGATGGGCCGGCAAACCCCCGAGGACCTCACGTAGCGTTTAGGGTGGGAAACCGGTGCGAAGCTCGCGACGATTTAAGAATCCCTCTTCAAAGCTTGCAACGAGCCGGCAAACCCCCGAGGCGCTCAAGTAGCGTTTATGGTGGAAAACCGGTGCGACGCTTGCGGCGAAGGGGATAAAAAAAATGTGTTTTTTATATTGTTTATATATATATATATATATAAGTACCTCCGAACGCCCACGTGGTGCAGAGGGGGGAAATCTGTGTTTTCCTCTAACGCTTGTTTCCTTCTTATAATAAACAAACCTAAAAAAACCCTTAAATGTTCACGTAGCAGGCGGGGATAAAAAATTTTCATATGCGACCGCGGTGTCATTCTTGACACCTACCTGAAGCGCTCACGTAGCGTCGAGGGGAAGGTTGCCTCTTGGTTTTTCCCCTAAACAGGGGAGACGCCGGGAGGCTGCCGAAATTTTGTCTGAAAAAGACAAGGACTTAAAAAAAAATGATGAACTTGAACAAGAACTTGAACTTGCAAGGTGGACAAGAACTTGGACTTGAACTCAAACTCAGAGCTTGGACTTGAACTCATACTCATATTTGAACAAATATTGGACATTATTTGGACAGCAGGGGACTTGATTTTGGACTGCATGAAACATATTCCAAACTTAAATGATTAATAAGATACTTGAATCTAAATAAAATAAGCTCAAGCTTAAACTTGGTTCAAACACTAATTTTTGGATGATAAAGAAATCATCTTGGACTCAAATAGATTCTAATCAAATGACTTTGAACATATGATGAATTTGATCATGCAAGTAGAAATCTATGGATGAATAAAAGACTTATATTTTAAAAAAAAAAGGGATGAATTGTTGATTCATTCATAAGGGCAATGTAAGCTCTTAATGAGCTTGATGGCTTACTAATTGTCTCATACAAATGACTATGACCATTCACATGCAAACATATGCTGAAGACTTATGGTAGAAAGAACAATGCACCTACAAATGAGAATGTGAACCTATTACACATACAACAATTCATTCACAAGAAGCTATAGGAATCTTATGAATATTTGTGGATGATCATGGAAGATAATGAATATCATGCAAGCCATAAATGGTTGTGCATCCAACATGTTAGTTAGAAGGAAGAGTCATTTCAATCTCTCTCACGCAAATTCAAATCTCATTGCCCGAAAGAATAATCTAATCTCTTAGTTAGAGAGTATTCAATAGAGTCTTATAAATATGGAGACTACACATGCTACATGAGAAGAGAAAACCAGATCAAGTCATTTTGGAGCCCATGAATCTCAGTTCAAAAAGGTGCTAAACAAACAGATAAGAGATTATTGATGTTTGCAAGTTTCTTGATGAACAACGGTTGTGCATCCAACATGTTATTTGTGGACAAATACAAAAGGAACTACAATAACTACAAGCTCCTATAAATCATCATGGGAGACCTGCCATATTCATTAAATGTCATCTATGAGCAAAACACATAATGAACATGATAGATATGAATGCATGCAAGCAATACTAAAAGATCTGCAACATATACGATCTTTCTACAAAGACAGATGTATGTGCCACATGCCACTTATGGGTAGATATAGAAAGACTTCAGTAAATGCAGTATCCTGAAGTCAATTTCAGTCTGTGAAGGAAGAAATCTACCTACCTACATGCAGCAATAGCGGATGCACTGAAAAGACTAAAGACCACAACAAAATGCATGAAGAATATGACAAGTACAAGCTCCTACGACCCAAGGAAGGAGATTAGTTAGTGCACTATGATCCGCCTATAAAAATTAATAAATAGTGCATGACAATCCATCTGTACAAAGCAGCGAACAAATCCATTCAGAAGCTGCTACGCCACGCCACCGGATCTGCAACATTCGTACAAGCAAACAGAAGGCATCTACAATTATTTCAAAGTACCCCTGCACGTGCATTATAAATTGTATACACATAGGTACACTAAAAGGGGTAAAAATAATTATAAAACCCGCATGGGCCCCGGCGAGCGTGTTATTGGTAAACACGTGACGTCTAGGGATGTTGCGTGGGTTGATAAGTGAATTCAGGTTCGAAACCGGTCCTTCTATACGGGTCAATAGAAGTCGACAGGGTTCGAACCATTAAGCAAATATAAAGTTGTGGCAATCGGCATATTTGCTATAAAACATCCATACTAGGCCTTCAAGGCCTATAACAATGAGAATTCACTATCAAAAGGCACGAAGCCTACGAAACCCGATCTTCGATCAATAGCCTGGTCGAGTTGACAGGGTTCAATCAACAAAAGAGAAATAACCCCAAACACCCTGAAGATGGCCGTGTTGAATGCAGATCTTTACCGGAGGGGTTTCCAAATATTTTTAAATGTTTCCCAAAAGTCCACAAAATCCAAAAATCCAAAACCCAAAAGTCCACAAAATCTAAAAATCCTCAACATCCAAAGCTCCACAAAAAGCCCAAATTCCAAGATATTTAAAAATAAAAATCTATCCATCCAAACACTTAAAGCAAAATCCTCCACCCTCCGCAACAGTCTGCCGGGGTAGACAAATTCAAATAAACTCTAGCTCACAAAGAGCCAAAGGCCTAGTCGAAAATTTTACTAGGATCCATTCTCAAACAATCTCTTGTCAGTAAGGACGTGGAACGTGTCCTCTAACCGGCAGTTTCGCCGCCAAATGACACTGCAGGTAAACGGTTATAACCCGGGGCCCTCTGAACCGAGTGGTTTTGCCGCCAAATGGCACCACAGATAGCGGTTTTGGCCAAAGTCAATACGCTCCTTAATGACATTAAATCCTTGAGATATGATCGATAGGGCACAAAGCCCTCTGTTAGCTAAGGTGGATTCAATTTTGTCCCCTTAGGCAAATATTCAACCCCGGACTACAAGGTCCCCTTGGATGAAGCAACCCATGGCTGCCGACAAGGATCCTTCTGTCATGTTGGGTCGACTACCTCCTCTGACTAAGTAGACCAGGGACCACGATGGCCCGGGACGACGGAACCATGGGATCTTGATCGGGTCTATCATACATTCCCCCACCATCCGCTTTAAGTGCACGATGGTGAAATTTCCTATTTTAAATATCAAACTTTTCAAATCTTTCCAAATTCCCAATTCCAAATCCAAATTCATACTGCTACTATATGCCAGATAACACGTATTCTATACATATCTGAATGACGACTAGCCTTAATCGAAAGTTCTCTCTCGTGATCGGGAGGGGTAATTAACTATAGGGGCTTGCGCCTATAAGAAACCAGAACTCATATCATAAAGTCCTCACAAAATGAGGGCGAAATCTCTGGGTAGTGTCTTATCTACAAACCCATCTGCCTTCCAAAATTTACCCCAGAACTTATCAGTTAAAACTCCCTCACCGAATAAAAAAGAATAAAAAATCGCGCGGCGGGGAGGCCTAAGCCGAATTTTCGGAGCCCACAGATTTCTGGCGACTCCGCTGGGGATTGGTTTCTCTTTCCATCTCTGGCTAGTCATTCAAAGGCTATTGTAGCAGGCAAATCAAATTTTAAATTTCCTGAAAATGAATCTTTTAAATAAGATCAATGAAAATTCGTTTAGCAGGGTTTTTAATTCCATTCTAACTCTCCTGCATCTATTATTTGTTCTGCGTTATTTCTTTGTTATGAAAGCGTGGGGTGATGTATCAATTCTGATCACTAACCCCTACCTTTCATTTTTGTAGAATGGAAATGCAGGACACACCGATGACCGTCCAACTAGGACGAGGAGCCAGAATTCAACTGGCGAATGCTGTCATAGAAACTAGAAACACTGGAGCCACCATTCATTTTGGTGGGCTCGAATTCTCAGCAGCTACTGCAAGGGCTGCAGCTGTCCCTGTGTACGGCGTAAACTTTGAAGAATTTTCTGAAAGGTCTCACTCTGCAGGGACTGCTGCCAGAGATACTGCTCAAGGGAGAACTTCTGTGTTCGAAAGATTATCCCAACCTGAAACCCTTACTGCAAAAAGGGTTGTTCATGGAAGGAAAGTTTCTGTGATGACTGCCAACACCACTACCCTGCCCAGAGAGCCTGTTGCACCGGGAAGGTATGAAACTGAAGCTTCCTCATCTGGAGGAAGGCTCAACAGAAGACAGAGGAGGAAGAGAAATGCAGAGCTACGAGCTCAGCAATTACCTATTCCAGTCCATCCCTCCAATCTTGCAGCACCAGAACCAGAGATCAATATTCCCACTCAGAACAGGTTTTCTAACCTGAAGTGGATAAAAAGAAATAGCTCTTCTGGCGAGCTCAAGAAATCTTTCTAGGAGCGTCGACCTGAAGCTCTAGCCCCTCAGAAGATAAGAAAGCCCGAACGTCTGTCTGCCCGGGTACATCGTGTACTGAAGACAGTTAAAGAGAAGGGCTTAATGAAAAAGAAATTCCAGAGGCCACTGATGTTGAGGCCCGAAGAACTCCTCCAAGAGATAGACTATCATCTGCTGTGATAGTTGAAAGAAGGGATTACCGACAACAAGCTCCACGCGGTGAGCATCGGGGCGTGACACCTGAACTATATGTTTGGGGATCCGCTGCCGAAAGGTCCCGGTGGAAGGGCAAACAAGTTTGGAGGCTGAAGCCTCGAAGAGAAAATATCCTGGGAGAAAGGATTAGATCGGGGTGTGACATCCGGAGCTGTCTACCGGAGATCCACCCCTACTATCAGAACTCGTCAGAGATGGGTCCAAAAGAAGGCCCATAATGACGACAATTATATTGACGGTCGACATCCTGGAGAGTCTTCCAGGAGATCCCGTCATTCTCCTACTTCAACCAAAAAGGAAATTCACTTCGATCGTAGTCCACGGGTTAAAGAAATAGTCATTCCAAGTCAAGAGCCTGAAATTCAGTGGCGACGCCGCTAAGAAATTCAGGTACAAGAAGATGAAAAAGGATATGACGATGATGACACTATGGAGATCGAGGTGGTTCATATGGTCAGCCACGTCGATGTTGAAGAGGAAAATGATGATGGTGATGAAGAAGACCAGCAATCACAGCCGCGCGTACGTACTTATCGACGTCGCCACAGGGCTAGATCTATTGCCAGTCGAAGTGCTCGCTCCTCAGAAGAAGGAGATGAGGAAGAAGAAGAGGTCGGAGAAAACCCCTTCGCTGCTGAAAATATTACACTCGCAGATATGCGACGGCAAATGAGGCGACAGATGAGAGCAAAGGATAGAGAAATCTCTCAGTTAAATGATAAAATGACTGAGATGATGACTCAGATGACGGCCATGATGGAAATGATGCAGAAGACCACTTCTGTAGGTCCTGCACCAGCTTAGCCCGTCAACCAAGCTGTAAATCCTCAAAATCTCCAAGCTCCCCAAGCCTCAGGAGTGAAAGGTGTACCTGAAGGTGGCGATAAGAATGATGATCCTACCCGCCAGCATACTCCACAAAATGTGGCGAGTGCCTCTGAGCCTGTAACAGCATTACAGCTTGAGGGCTTAATTAGCGAAAAGATTAAAGCAATTATAGCGGCTAAACAAGCAGAGAAGTTGGTAGGAAAATGTCGCCCGTACCCAGCAGAGTACGATCAGGTGCCGTATCCAAAGGGGTATTCTGTGCCGAAGTTCAATATTTTCGATGGCAATAAAAATCCCAGACAGCACCTCGCGTAATTCAAAACTACCTGTGGAAATACAGGAGGCAATGATGCTTTGTTATTCAGGCAATTCATGAGCAGCTTGAGTGGAACTGCTTTCGAATGGTATGCCGAACTGCCGAATGATTCTCTGAAGACCTTTGCGGAACTGGAGGCCTTGTTCGTGAAAAGATTCGGCAGTGCAACAGAGAAAACTACCATTGCTGATCTTGCCCTTGATAAAAGGAGAAAAGATGAATCAGTAACGAGGTACATAACACGCAGGCGCAATCTCAGTATGAAGTGCGAGCAGCAACTAGAAGAAGAACATGCAGTTCAACTGTTGATGGGAAACATTGATGACAAAATGCAACCCTTCTTATGCATGGCTTCAATTACTACCTTCCAAGATCTGTTGGTCAGGGTGGCAAAGTTTGAAAAGTTGAACTTATCAAAGTCTTAAAGCTTCCCTGATAAACCCAAAAAGGCTAAGGCGCCTGATGCTAGGAGAAATGATATTTACTCCGCATTCCCTCCCAGACCTGATAAAGGTAAAAAGACGGTATATAATGTGGATAAAGGAAAGCAGCCTATGCAATATGAAGAAAAGCCAAAGCATGCTTGCAATCCAATCCCTCAACCAAAATTGGTTCTTGGAGGAAATGATAAACCTCGAGCCCTTCCAGGTGGAGAAGAGCGTCAGAGGCAAACTATGGGAACTGGTGACAGAACATTCCCCTCCCTCAAGGAGAAAATGAATAAAGAATATTCATTCAAGAGGGAAAGTGTTGCCATGCTATTCCGACAAGCACTCAAAGCTGGTCTAGAATTGTCGGAATGCAAAAGACCTGAAGAGTCTAAACACAGTGGCGACCCAAACTATTGCCTGTATCATCGGGTGGTTAGCCATCCGATTGAAGATTGTTATGTCTTCAAAGATTGGCTGGAAAAGATGTACAAGAATGGGGAATTAACATTATCAGATAATGTGTTAATTCATCCCAGAAAGGAATCCACCCGGGTAGTCACGTCCTCTTCCGTACTCCCGCCTAAAGAAACAACAACAAAAGAATCTGTCCAAGAGGAACAATGGGAGACTGTGGTCTCCAATACGACAACAAAAATGCTGAAACAGCTAGAAGGAGTTCCTGGTGTCAAGTGGAAGTCCCCTACTGAGCCAGTACTGAACTTAAAATAGTTGCCTGTGTCACAAGCGTCCACCTCTAAACAGCAACCTGGCCAAGCTAGCTCATCCAAATCCGGCAAAGCAAAGCCCAAGTCTTCTAAGAAGAAAGCCAAGTTGAAGAAGTCTATGGCAAAGAAGACTGCAACTCAAAAGGCTATTGATAGTTTGGGTGAATATTACCAGACTGTCAGGAGGCCTATTAAGCTCGGTAATTTTATGAAAGAGCTTAAAATAGATGAAAAGGAAGAAGAAGCTGAGGATGAATCCCTTCCTACAGAGACATGCCGAGTCATCTTTACGACATCAGAGATATCAGACAGGGAGAAATACACTGAAGAAGCGGCCCCTGAGTTCTGTCTAATGGTGTCATCAATGGAATACAGTTCAGATGATCTATGTTTTCCAGATGATGAAGATTCAGACACAAGCATAGAATCGCAAATGAAACAAGTGAAGTTGGGAGACGATTCCGAGTCTACAGATGAATCCGCAGACACAACAATGGCTGACTCTGAAGATAATGCTTCATCAAACAAGTCTGAATCAGATGAGGTGGCCCAAGTACAATTGAGAAGTGGCAAGGTACTGCCGCCTCCACCAAAGAAAGGGATCTCTAATAAAGATAAGGGAAAAGAGATAGTTATCAACGAAGATATTATCCTCGAAGATCCCAAGAAAAATAATACTTTGTCCAAGGGGATAGATTACAATCTCTTATCCCACTTGAGGAAGATCCCAGCGCAACTCAGTATATACGATGCCCTCTTGATGTCTAAAGACCTTCGAGAGACTTTGATTCAAGCACTCAATAACCCCAAAAAATATGAAGCATATTTTGCTGAACGCAACTTGACGGAAGTCTTGCAAGCTCGAAATGAGCCCCTCATCACCTTTGCCGAGGATGATATGATGCTTGGAACGGCAGATCACAACCGCCCTTTGTATGTTACGGCGGAGAGCGATGGTATGATGATCAGTCGGATTTTGATCGATCCCGGATCTTCCGTAAATCTCATGAGCTTGAAAGCATTGAGATCGTTGTGCCTCAATGTGGAACATCTTGGGCAAGACAAGTTGATGGTACATGGTTTCAACGAGAAAGGACAAAAATCCCTTGGTTCATTTATGCTCCCTCTTGTATTTGGGGAACTCCATATGGAAGCCAAATTTCATGTGATTAACGCGGACACCTCATTTAAGGCGCTACTAGGTCGCCCCTAGTTGCACGAATATGATGTTGTCCCTTCAACATTACACCAGTGTATGAAATATCTCAGAGAAGGAGAAGAATTTAGGATCTCTGGTGATATTCAACCCTTTGCAGTACATGAAGTAACAATTTATGAAGATGCTAAGTACTTCATGCCAAAGAAGCAAAAGTCCTCAAGTTCTCTTGAGGCTAGAGCATCAAATTCTAAGGCTGTAAAGAAACCCAATCAAGAAGATGAGAAGAAGCGTGTAGGAAGAAAGAAAGTGACGCTAACTCTTCCTAAAGCATCAATCATTCCTAAAGAAAAGAAACATGTACCTCATCTTGGGAGCGACACGGATGAAGATGACGTTACTCCTACCAAATCTCAAAAAATATGCCAGTCCACGGATGAATGGAGTAGGCAGGTTCAATTTTCAAATGATGATTATGACTACGACTCAATCTTCATGAACTCAGTACAGAGTGTGTTCTCCAGAAGAATAGACAGTCTGTTAATTTTAGATAGCGTACTCGTAGTCACACGTGTTCCCTTGCAACATTTCAAGGAAATCATTTCGCGCGAGGTTCATAAGATTGAAGAACTCTCCACTCTTTATCTGCCTCCCCGTAAAAATGGGACTGTGCCAAAGAATGTGCTATATTCTACGGGAGTTCGTGAAGAGGAAAATCATGACTGGGATTGCATGCTCATCGACTCCGAAGAATTATTTCCTACGAGGCTACCCAAGTTCAATACAAAGAATATTCAAAAAATGCTACAAAAGCAAATCAATATCCCTACTACCAAACGACAACTTCGTACAAGCTTGGGCCTCTGGTATGGAAGGAATCGACGTCCATTGCGACGGAAAGATATAGATGCATATAAAGGCATCGGGTTCATCAAACGAAAATTTCTCCGAAAAGAGACTTGTCGAACAGTTACTTGTGAGGAAATCAAATCTGATAATGATGAAGATGAGATTTATGAAGCTGATGCTTATGATGATCAACCCGTAGAAGCTGAGCCTGCACCAGAAGAACTAGAAGATGGTGGACAAGCTGCTACGATGGACGAGCTCAAAGAAGTCAACTTGGGAACTGAGGAGGACCCTCGCCCAACCTTCATTAGCTCTCTTCTACCAGAAGATCAAATAGAATAAATAAAAGAGCTCCTCTGTGAATTCAGTGACTGTTTTGCTTGGACATATGCTGAGATGCCTGACTTATCCCCTGATGTGGTAGTTCACGGATTAGCCATCAAGTCTGATGCAGCACCCGTCAAGCAAGCTCCAAGGAGAATGAGATTGGAGATTGAAGAACAGGTGATTGCAGAAACAAAGAAGCTCATAAAAGAAGGCTTCATCCGAGAAGAGAAGTATGCTGACTGGATTGCCAATATCGTCCCTGTAAAGAAGAAGAATGGTCAGATTCGTATCTGCATCGATTTCAGGGATCTCAATAAAGCGTGCCCGAAAGATGACTTTCCGCTACCAGTATCAGAGCTTCTAGTTGACAATACATCCAACTACGATATGTTCTCTTTCATGGACGGATCGTCGGGCTACAATCAAATTAAAATGGCGCAGGAAGATGAAAGACATACATTATTCAGAACCCCTATAGGCACATTCTGCTACACAGTTATGCCCTTCGGCCTGAAGAATGCTGGTGCCACTTACCAACGAGCGATGACTCGTATATTTGATGATTTGATCCATCAAAAGGTCGAATGCTATGTAGATGACTTGGTCATTAAAAGCGTGGACCGAAAAGACCACCTTGATGACTTGAGGACTGTGTTCGAAAGGATCAGAAAATATGATCTGAAGATGAACCCTCTCAAGTGTGCATTCGGGGTCTCCTCCAGCAAATTCTTGGGATACGTGGTTCGACATCGAGGCATTGAAGTCGACCCCAACAAGATCAAAGCAATCATGGAGATGCCACCTCAAAAGAACCTTTGTCAACTCCGTTCTTTACAAGGACAACTGGCTTTCATTCGGAGATTCATATCAAATCTATCGGGTAGGTGCCAGCCGTTTTGAAGAAAGATGTCAGGATGCAGAATGTCATGAGGCATTTGATAGCATCAAGAGATATCTGTTGAATTCGCCCATTCTTGCGGCGCCAATCCCGGGGAAGCCTCTTATACTGTATACGGCAGCACTAGAAGAGTCCCTCGGAGCATTATTGGCCCAGCATAATGAAGAAGGCAAGGAGAATGCACTGTATTACATCAGTCGTAGGTTGATAGGAGCAGAAATCCACTACTCTCCAATCGAGAAGCATTGCTTGGCCCTGATCTTCGCAGTTCAGAAGCTTCGTCATTATATATTGTCTCACAAAATCACCTTGATATCAAAGATCGATCCGCTTAAGTTCTTGATGATAAAACCAGCATTGACAGGTCGTTTGGCAAGATGGGCAGTGATACTCCTGCAGTTTGATATCACATATGTTCCGCAGAAGGCGGTAAAAGGGCAGGTGTTGGCAGATTTTCCTGCTGCACACCCTATCCCTGCAGATTCACCACTCAATGATGATCTACCTGACGAGCAGATCATGAATGTTGAAGAAGAGGAGATGCTACGAGTATGGGAAATGTACTTTGATGGAGCATCGTCAATCAAGCGTGCTCGGCCTCCAAATCTAGAGAAAGCTCAAGCCGGAATTGGACTCATTTTCGTGGCACCCGAGGGAAGCATAATGAGATTCTCTTTCAGCTTGACTGAACCTCGGACCAACAATGAAGCTGAATATGAAGCTTTAATAGCAGGATTGGAGATTGCAATCGATGTCCGAATTCAAAATCTCCAAATCTTCGGTGATTCTCAACTTGTTGTAAATCAAGTGTTGGGAGTTTACAAAATCACCAAGTTCGAGTTAGCCTGTTATCATCGGCGAGTTCTTGAGCTTATGAAGCAAATTCTAATTGTCAAATTAACTCAAGTTCTCCGAGGTCAAAATGTCAAAGCCGATTCTCTTGCCAAATTGGCTAAAGAAATGGCGAATATGGATGATGAATGGCCCATCATAATTATGGTGCACAATCGTCGGATCCTAGAGCCAGCATTACTACAATTCCTGCAGGTAGAGGGAATACCAAATTCAAGCCAGCAGGATGCAACTCCAGTTGATCCTCAACCTCCCCAACCAGTTGATCTCGAAGATTAGTCTGAAGAACAGCAAGTTCCTAAGAAAAGACGCAAGGCCAATCAAGCATCAGAGTCGTGGTGGCATTGCTTAGATGTCGAAGAAGATGATGACTGGAGGCAACCTTTCATAGATTATTTCAGAGAAAGCTACCAACAGACAAATCAATAGCTGCTTAAATCAGGAAGAGAGCGCTACGACATGCATTTGTCAACAACACATTGTATCGACGTGCATTCGATCAAATGTGGCTAAGATGCCTAGGGACTCGAGAAGCTAATAAGGTGGTAGCAGAAGTTCACGAAGGACTTTGTGGAGCGCACCAATCAGGTCCCAAAATGGCAGTCAAAATCAAAAGAATGGGCTACTATTGGCCGACCATGGTCAGAGATTGTATCAATCATGCTAAGAGGTGTCATGAGTGCCAGATTCACGGTGATGTTATACATCAACCGCCTATTCCACTGCACCCTACAATAGCATCCTGGCCGTTCGAATGCTGGGGTACTGATATTATTGGGCCGATAGATCCGCCGTCATTAGCAGGACACTTCTTCATCTTGGCAGCAACCGACTACTTCTCAAAGTGGGTAGAAGCGGCTCCATTCAAAGAAGTTACGTCCGAGCATGTGATTAACTTCTTCACCCATAATGTTGTCTACAGATTTGGTGTACCACGCCGCATAATCTCAGACAACGGAACTGCTTTCAAGAGTACAAAAATCTATAAGTTCGTTGATCGGCACAAAATTGATTGGCGGTACTCTTCCATTTATTATCCAAGAGAAAATGGCTTAGCTGAAGCCTTCAACAAAACACTGGTAAAATTGCTAAAGAAGATTCTCTCTAAGAACAAAAGAGAGTGGCATACGAAGATGGCAGAGGCATTGTGGGCATATCGTACGACCTACAAAACACCAACCAAAGCCACTCCTTACTCTCTGGTGTTCAGAGTTGAAGCTGAACTGCCATTAGAAGTTGAGCTCCCATCCCTTCGAGTTGCTATCCAGAATGAGTTGACTCAAGAACAAAATGCTCGCCTCAGAATGGAAGAGCTCGATGCACTCGATGAAATCAGGTTGCAAGCTCAACAGAATTTGGAAATCTACCGAGCAAGAATAACAAAGTCTTTTGATCGAATGGTGCGTCCTCGATCATTTCAAGAAGAGAAATTGGTCCTGGTGCAGAGAAGGCCAATCATTCCACATAGAAAAATTGGTGGCAAATTCGTATCCAACTGGGAAGGACCTTTCGTCATCGAGAAGGTGTACCAGGGAGGAGCTTATCAACTGATCGATCTGAATGGTTAAAGGCCCATGCCATAGATCAATGGTTGATACCTGAAGAAATACCATGCATGAATTGCTCAAGCAGATGTCATGTTTAATACGCTATATTTTCATACACTTTTATTAGCGTATATATTCTCTATTTTGAAATTCTCATGTTATGAGTATACATTTCAAAATTCCCCTGTTAGACTGGGGGCATTTTAAATATTTATTCGGGTCGACATCGCGCTGCGTGCCGAGATCCCTGAATAAATATTTAAAATTTCAAGATTCCAATTCTATTCTGCTCTAAAATGACCCTACAAGATAGGGGGCATTTTAAATATTTATTCGGGTCGACATCGCGCTGCATGCTGAGATCCCCGAATAAATATTTAAAATTATCAATTCAAGTATTACTTTGAGCTAAAGAATACAGATACTTATTTTTCAAAGTACATGCAGGTGATCTCTCAAAGATCGAGACAACACCTTCTCTAACAAACCAAGACTCAAAAGTCAAGAAAGAGACTTTTGAAACTACACACTCCTACAAAATTGAGCCGGAAAAGCTTGAAGTCTTTCAACAGCCTGAAGCTTAAGGTTCTAATGGGTGTAAAAGGTCGGATCCAACAAGCCCAAATATGGCCGGATCGCTGGCAGCTCCGTCTACTCAATAAGCCATAAGAAAGGCCGTAGTAGCGGAACCCCCACTTCGTCAACCCGTCAGTAAGGACTGTAGGAAGCACGAAGGCAGATTTGACTCGACCAGTTCAAGTGATCATAGTCTACAAAATTCTCCTAAATGATTGGAGAATCAAAGTTCCAGTGGAAGGATGAGTCTCGAACAACCACTAAATGTTCGTAGGCTCCAAAATCTACAACCATAAAAGATGACTCCAAATTTACCAACTTCAGTAAAATCAGCATTGTTGAGCGTAATTCCCATAGCTCAAGTCTGAAGCCTGAATGGGTGTAAGAGGTCGGATCCAACAAGCCCAAATATGGCCGGATCGCTGGCAGCTCCATCTACTCAACAAGCCATAAGAAAGGCCGTAGTAGAGGAACCCCCATCTCAGCAACCAGAGGACAAAGAGCTATCAAATTTTAGCTCTCCCGATCTGATGAACTCAAGTGATTCAGATTATAGTCTTCTCAAGTGGTTAAGGATCAAGATACTACCTACGTTCGGTACTATCAACTGAATCCAGAACCTGCAAATCCTTCAACAAATCCGTAAAGCACAAAGCGAGGATCGAAGGAATTTTTCTTCAACAAGTCCGTCAAAGCATAAAGTAAATGACCGAAGAAAATTATCCCAAAAGTTCACAAAAAGCCATAGGCTGAACTAAGAGGATTCTGTCATCAACAAGTCTGTTATGCACAAAGCTCTGGACCGATGACTTTTCACCGCCGATCTAATACAAACCTAAGGGTTTAGGTCACTGGCATTTACTCCTTCAACAAGCCCGTCAAAGCAGGAAGCGTAGGGCCGAAGGTACAAAAAACCACCTGACAAGTCAACAAAGACAAATCAGGCAATTCTCCATCAATGTCCACAACACAAAGCACAGGACAAAGGAAATCAGTATCTCAATGATCTATGGATACATCTAAAATAGTAAAAAAGAAAGGGAGATTAGTGTGACATCTAGATCAAATATCTAGAGATCCACAGGATCAATCAGCTTACAACAAACGTGATTCGCTCTAGGCGCATACCACATTTGTTGGGGGGCATTTGTTGACCTCTATGCATTATCCAAAAGACAAACAAAATTTTCATGTACCTGTTATACGATGCTAGCTGCTCATCCCGCGAATCCCACAAGAAATCCTGGAAACCTCGTATCGCTGCTAGCTCTGCCAAGATCCCGGATATCTCGCCGCTTCACGATCATTTCCCGGATATCCTGTAGCTCGCGCCTCGATCGAACGACGCTAGACTTCATTAAATACCGACCTAAAGCCCCCTCATTCGCGGTTCTTCCACGCTCGGCTCTTCCACTCTCGACTCCCATAAGCATCCTGTTGCTCTTCCACTCTCAACGACCGACCCCCCCTCTGCTCTCGCCTCCAAGCCACGATCGACCTCCAACCTCTTTCCCTCTCCGATCCCATCTCCACGACCTCCTAACCGAAGCCGATCGGAAGCTTCAACGCCTCCTCCATCTCCCCTTCTCACGTGAACTCCACCTCTGTGCCGATCCCAAGCCGAGAGAGAGAGAGAGAGAGAGAGAGAGAGAGAGAGAGAGAGAGAGAGAGAGAGAGAGATCCCTTACCTCCACCTATCTCTCCCGCCTCTATAGCCGACGCCTCCAAGCCCGTCGACAGAGCCTCTCTGCCCAGCCCCCTTGCTGAGCTCCTACCTAGCCGAAACCCCTCTGTCCGATCTAGTTTCCCAAAGCCACGATCTCCACTTGCTTTAAATCCACCTAACCGAACCCCTGCTCCACGCCTCTCACCCGATCTCCTCTGCTTGAAGCCGAATCCCTCAGACCCGTGAGCTCCTGTCCGTCCCCATCTCCCTTTGATGCTTATGTATAATATTATATTATATTATAAGAAATATATTATGTTATAATATACATGTTATATTATAATATGTATTATTATTATTATTTTTATATAATAATAATATATATTATCTTATATTTTGTTATATTATAATAAGAATATAATTTATTATAATATATTATTATTATTATTGTAATTATTTATTTTAATTTGAGATTATTCATAATTAATTTATAATTAATCTCAAATTAAATTTTAATTTATAATTAATACTAAATTAAAATATAATTAGTTATACATTAAATATAACTAATTGTAATTAATTTATAATTAATTATAAGTTAAATTTGCTTAATTTATAATTAATCCTAATTTAAATATAATTAATTATATGATAAATGTAATTCATTATAATTAATTTTAATTAATTATAAATTATATTAAATTAATTTGTAATTAATTTTAAGTTAAATATAATTAGTTATAGTTTGAATATAACTAATTATATTTAATTTATCACTAATTTAAATATAATTAGTTATATCCATTGCGACCGCGGTGTCATTCTTGACACCTACCTGAAGCGCTCACGTAGCATCGAGGGGAAGGTTGCCTCTTGGTTTTTCCCCTAAACGGTGGAGATGCCGGGAGGCTGCCGAAATTTTGTCTGAAAAAGACAAGGACTTAAAAAAAATGATGAACTTGAACAAGAACTTGAACTTGCAAGGTGGACAAGAACTTGGACTTGAACTCAAACTCAGAGCTTAGACTTGAACTCATACTCATATTTAAACAAATATTGGATATTATTTGGACAGCAGGGGACTTGATTTTGGACTGCATGAAACATATTCAAAACTTAAATGATTAATAAGATACTTGAATCTAAATAAAATAAGCTCAAGCTTAAACTTGGTTCAAACACTAATTTTTGGATGATAAAGAAATCATCTTGGACTCAAATAGATTCTAATCAAATGACTTTGAACATATGATGAATTTGATCATGCAAGTAGAAATCTATGGATGAATAAAAGACTTATATTTTTTAAAAAAAGGGATGAATTGTTGATTCATTCATAAGGGCAATGTAAGCTCTTAATGAGCTTGATGGCTTACTAATTGTCACATACAAATGACTATGATCATTCACATGCAAACATATGCTGAAGACTTATGGTAGAAAGAATAATGCACCTACAAATGAGAATGTGAACCTATTACACATACAACAATTCATTCACAAGAAGCTATAGGAATCTTATGAATATTTGTGGATGATCATGGAAGATAATGAATATAATGCAAGCCATAAACGGTTGTGCATCCAACATGTTAGTTAGAAGGAAGAGTCGTTTCAATCTCTCTCACGCAAATTCAAATCTCATTACCCGAAAGAATAATCTAATCTCTTAGTTAGAGAGTATTCAATAGAGTCTTATAAATATGGAGACAACACATGTTACATGAGAAGAGAAAACCAGATCAAGTCATTTTGGAGCCCATGAATCTCAGTTCAAAAAGGTGCTAAACATTAAGTCAGATAAGATTATTGATGTTTGCAAGTTTCTTGATGAACAACGGTTGTGCATCCAACATATTATTTGTGGACAAATACAAAAGGAACTACAATAACTACAAGCTCCTATAAATCATCATGGGAGACCTGCCATATTCATTAAATGTCATCTATGAGCAAAACACATAATGAACATGATAGGTATGAATGCATGCAAGCAATACTAAAAGATCTGCAACATATACGATCTTTCTACAAAGACAGATGTATGTGCCACATGCCACTTATGGGTAGATATAGAAAGACTTCAGTAAATGCAGTATCCTGAAGTCAATTTCAGTCTGTGAAGGAAGAAATCTACCTACCTACATGCAGTAATAGCGGATGCACTGAAAAGACTAAAGACCACAACAAAATGCATGAAGAATATGACAAGTACAAGCTCCTACGGCCGCTCTTTTATGTGACCAAACCATCTAAGGCGACTCTCTCTAATCTTATCTTCCACTTGAGCTACTCCAACCTTTTCACGCATATGCTCATTTCGTATCATATCTCTATGGGTAAATCCACTCATTCACCTAAGCACCCCCATCTCTACAACACTTAACTTAGTATTATGCTATCTTTCTCTTTTGACTTCTCAATTTTCTCTATTGTTTGCTGAATTCCTGCTAGCTTTTCCCTTTTATGTTGTCTTCTCGTATTCTTGCTACTGTTTGGTCTTCCCTAAGTGTTGTTGGATTTTCTTATGCTAGTTGTTTTTCCCCATACTGCTATCCTGTTGTTGGCTGCTCGTTTTTCTTACTGTGGATGGTTGGGTTCTTCTTTGATGATTCCTATGAAGCAGGCTTTAAATGTCTTTAAATGTGGGTTATTTTGTTGGATTTTAGTGGACTATTATTGGGGCACATTTATGTGATCCATTAAATGTTATTCCCTCTTATTTCACCTATAAATTGGGGCTGATTTTTTTTAGAGAGTGACATGTGATGAATATTTGGACGTGAAACCTGTGGGTTTGTCATAGCTTGTGAGCTATCCTTTTCTACCTTCCTTCTTATATTTCTTCTTTGACTTATATCTATTCTTCTCTCCACGGTACTCATTTCACCTATATCTTTCTTCTCAAAACTTCGATTAGTCGTAAGGTGTTGTTGTGTCATGTTTAGTGAAAATTGTAAGAGTTGTTATGTTCTGTCTTATTGGAAGTTGCATCTTTTTTGGTAAGCTAACGCCTTGCTAAAGGGGATTGACTTTAGATACACAGACTTCTGAAGAACCTACCAGGATAAACCCTAGGTGTCGTTCGCAGCCTAGTGTTGTTATGTCCTATTTCAATGTGAGTTTGAAGTGGTGTGTTGTTTTATTCTATATGTGTTTGTTTTTATTATTTTGAAAGGAAGTTTGTAATTTACATTCCTAGAACCAAGGTTGTTCTTAGATTGCATCAATTTGGTTTCAAAGCTTTAGGTTGTCGTGTGAGTTTTTTTTTTTTTTTTCTTTTCTTTTTTTAAAAAAGACAACCATTAACAAGTCGAAGTCCAATTCAAATTTTCTATATACTAATGAGTGAATAATATAAAACATAAAAAAGCATAAGATATGAAGTGAAATCAAAATATCCCAATAATAAGGCAACATGAAATATAATTCAACTCAAAATTCTATATTTCCCAAATCCTAGTATTCTTTTCATTAACATATAATTTTAATTTCCAAAAATAAATAGCAATGACATATCACATAAAAACTCATAAGTCATCAGCACTGTCATTATTAAGGGTTCTTCATTTGAATCATCATTATGATGAACTGCTCTCTCCCCTTCCTCCTCTCCTATAGAGTCCAATGTCGGGCATTTACTTCAAGATTTATGAAAGTTTTAATATATATAGCGTGAGGCATAAGCCTCATGCCAGTGAGGCGAGGCGGGCCTCAACCACGTTGAGGCGCAAGCCTCATAAAAAAAACACAAGGCGTAAGCATCGAGGCTTGTTTTAATGAAATTGCGCAAAGGCGAGCCTCATATTGCGCAATTTTAAACCATGAGAACATCCATGACTAAAGAAAAAATTAAGGAGATGCATGGAGATCACTTTCGGCTAAGGAGGGCAAACGCAAGTGAGGGAGTCAGGCGAGGGCGTTGGCAGAGTTTCGCCTGCCGACCTTCTCTTGACAAACTGAATGAGCATCGAGTGCAGAGTTTAGTGAGGCCGTGCGTGTTCTCTGAACGAAATAAAATGAGCCAGGCGAAGAAATGAGGAAGAAGGAAGGGGGGCTCAATTTTAGGGCCCTTTCCGACGGATTTTCTAGCGGTTTTAATCGCTAGAAACTTTTCACTTAAAAATGATGGCTAAACCGCTGGTAAATGCCGTCATAAGAAGAGAATACCAGCGGCAATTTCTGTCATTTGACTGCCGAAAGTTCTGCCGATTTTGTGTTTAGTATCGGCGGTCCAACCACCAGTTAATAATGGCGGTCAAACCGCCATATTCAATTAATTTCTTATAGTGAAATAGAAATTTAAAAATAATTGAGCATCAAAGCCCTCTCGTGCTTGCAAACCCTAACCCATTCTTGACCTCAAAAGCATCGAGAGTAAGCCATTCTCTCTATAAGGACTTGTTAGGTTTATCGCCATCAAACAATGGAATTATGTGAGTAGACCATTCTTCTTCTTTCCTATAAATAAAAAATTTATTCAATATCTAATAAGTTTAATATTAAATTATGTTTTTAATAAAAATTTAAGATAGACGGTGCAATTAAGTATTATATTGTTGGTTTCATTCCACAATAAGTGTCATTTCAACTTTTAAACCATTTATATAAACTAGTTGAGCATATTTAGTGAGCCATTGATTTTCAAGGAGTATATATGTTATATCCATTATTTGAAATTCAGGCAATTCTTCATTAATGATTGTTAATTTTAAATTAATAGTAATTATAAGTATTAAAATGTTTAATGTGATAGAAATAACCAAGGCTTGGGGTTTGAGGGGTGAAAATTCAAGTTTTTTATTTTCCTTTGTGGTTAACATAGTGCCGGACTTGGTGAGGCTGGCCTTGGCATGGAGCTCTTAGAAAACTTGGGAGAAAAATTAGTTTTGGCTGAGTGCTACGGTGTTGAGCAAAGACCTTACTAATTCTGGGAGAATATGAAAGATTCTCTATGGGTGTTGTGGCATTAGGAATACCGGCGTCGCGACACTAGACCAAACTATTGCTTTTTAATTATCAAAATATCTCATTCTATTTTGAAACCCCATTAGTTTAGCCACCTTATCAAAGAAGAAAAGAAATGAGAAGGGTGGAAAGAGAAGAAAGGAAGGGTTTTGAAGGCCAAACTTTGAATATTGCCCATCTAGTTAGTTGAAAAATAATTTCGAACCTGAGGTCGACAACTCATACCCTATTTTTGATTTTAATTCCGAAGTGTTTATAAAGAAAAATGCTTTTAAACGTGTTTTTCTTGAGTTTGAGAAAGCTTTTGCCATATTGACTATAAGAATGTAAGATTTCACCAATTGGCTCGTTTTGTATGAAATTGTGATGATTCTAAAAAATGGTGGCATCTATAAATCTCTGTACAGTTAGTAAAGTGCATTAATTTATCATTTTATATATCCTCTGTGAAATTTGTAGAAAACTTTATATAAGCACCTAAAATTTTAGGCTTTTGATAAAATTAGCTTTAATTATGCTTTGAATTTCTTATTTATATATTGCATTTACATTATCATGTATTTCTTAACATTCTGGAGCTCTATTATAAAGAAAAGTAAGTATCGTTGGAACTCTTTGATGTGGACCCAATGTCGATATATCTCTGTGTTTTGTTACTCTATTATGTTCTGACTCTAAAATGGCTATGATCTGCTCCTGCTTCAGACAAGTGGGAGGTGAATGTTGGGAGTTATATGTGGGCATTAAGACGTGCATTCTGCATTCATTTTTATATGAAAAGTAGTATACTCAAATTGTAAAGTAAATGATACTTTTATTATTTTATTATTTTATTATTTTATATTTTATATTGTGAAGTCAACTCTATTATGGGGGGAGGGTGGCATACTGAGTTTTATACTCACCATGTTGTTTATAATAATTCAGATAAGGCTAAGAGTTCTTTTGAGTAGACTGAGTCTGATAGGAAGTAGGATATATGATTGTGAAAAGGTACACATTTATAGTTTAGATTAGATTTTAATTTTATTGAAATTATTGTAATCTGGATTATTTCGATTTAATTATTTTAAAAGGAATATTATGTATATACTCTCTAGATATGCATTCTTTATGGTTTGAGACGATAGTTAGCTGTTATGAAATAATAAATTACAAGAGTATATATTAGCAATTAAATAGGAAAAGTAGGTGTAAATTTCTCTTAACAGGTTATACCAATTCTCTTGGCAGTCATTCACCACCAGAGCAGATTTTCTTGCAGTGGAATTTAATTTGATGATTTCATGTTTATGTGATAGTTTTATTTGTATTTCTTTAGAGTTTGGGTAGTTTTAATTTCGAGTTGTCATTTTCAATTTCATTCTAATTATTGTTGTTCGTATTTCATTTTTATCGTCTTTATCATAATTTTATTAATAAAATGAAATGTTAGTTCACTTTCTATTTGTATCTCTTATATATCATGTTTATATTATTTGTATGTGAACTTCTCTTGTGGGTACAATTTTGTTTCATATCTACTCATCTTGTCCCATATTACTGAAGTGTATCACCTTTCAAATCAAAGGTGTGATAGAGTGGTATCAAAGTCATATGTTTTATTTTTACTATTTCTTATTTCCTAAGGATTGGGAGCTGAGATAGATCAATTATCTTATATTATTTATTTAATCATCATTATTATTATGATTATACGTATTTTTTATTTATTTTATTTATATTTACATAAAATGTTATTAATGTGAAGAGGTAACAGTCTTTAATCACCCACCTACTTTTAATGAGATGGTTAGAGTATTTGAATAGGATGCATGCATGACTGCATGAATATGAGAAGTGATTGTTAAGTTCCCAAAAGAGTGTAATGTGGTTATGACTGCTTTCCAATTATGTACGTGAATGTGTTAAGAAATGGTGGGATAGCCACCTATGTAACAGTCTTTAATCATATAT
Source organism: Dendrobium huoshanense (assembly GCA_016618105.1). NCBI lineage: Eukaryota > Viridiplantae > Streptophyta > Magnoliopsida > Asparagales > Orchidaceae > Dendrobium > Dendrobium huoshanense. The sequence continues at coordinate 1,197,225 of CM028354.1, forward strand.
GGTAGCTGCATTGGTAAAGTATAAAAGATTATTTCTGGAGCAGTACTTTCAACGGAAGACTGGACAAAACTGATGAACAACTTAAGAAAAGTAGAGGAAGGAATAAAGACTATTAAGGAATATGAATCCAAGTTTGTTAGAATCATCATATTTATTCCATGTATTAGAAAACATGTGCACTACTAATAAATTAGGCTTTTACATCACATTTTTTAACCTACAGCAGCGGTTTAAACAGCTGCAATATTATTTGCAGCGGTCTACAAACCGCTGCACATCCGCCGCATCTGCTTTCGTTGGTAAGGCTTTAGCAGCGGTTTTGTAAGCGCTGTTGTAGAAAGGCTAGCGGTTTGGAAGCGCTGCTGTAGAGATGCTATAGCAGCGGTTTGGAAGCGTAGCTATAGAGATGCTACAGTAGCTGTTGGGAAGCGCTGCTATAGGAAAGCTATAGCATCAGTTTTAATAGGTGTTAAAACCACTGCTAAAGGGTATGAGCGATTAAAAAAATATAATGTGAAAAAAATCATTTTTATTATTAAATAATACATAAACAATGTCAAAATTGATGCTTCAACATATATAGAGTTAAATGAATACAACCAGTTCTCAGTGGCTAATACAAATACTTAAAATATACAGGAGAATACAAAAAAAAAATTTACTAGCAACCACAACAGCTCATGTGATCCAGCTCTCTCTTCATCAGTCCCTCGACTAGCAATCACTTGTTCAACCCTAAACCTTGCTTGATTAATCTGAAAAGAAAAGAAATATAAGCTTATATTAACTACAAAGTATATTATAATTTTATAAGAATATAATATATTAAAAAATTTATACTTGCTTCAAACACCTTGAGGCATAAACCTCTACGCGTGCTGAGGTAAGAAAAAGTTGCAAGCAAAGAAATGTTAAGCCTCACATCCCCACGGACCACGACAGATTTTTGAAATCTGTTGTTAGGAGATGCATGCAGCCATCAAAAATACCTGCAACCATCACACAACTGCATTCAGTCGAACCTCCCACGCCAGCATCGGTACACATCACAGTTGGTTTAGCAGTAAAAAAGTAGTGTCAGATAAAAGAAATATCAACCAATAATCTTGAGAAGCTTAAGAATACAAACAAACATTGCTTTTTTCCATTTTACCTCTGGCTGGTAATTTATCGCTAAAACAACTTCAGTTACCCCTACCTCCTTCAGAGCTTCAATCTGGAGATGGCCAAATTTGTTGAGGAGTCCAAGGCAAAGTGTGTATGCGCCTTTCTGCAGGAGTTGAATGATGCTGTTAAAGCCAAATTTGTTGAGGAGTCTCCTGAAGCTCTAATAAAAAGAAATCCTTCGTTCTTTTCTCTGTTTACTCTAGTAATAGCGACTCAGGTACCCAGGTATGCTAGCAATCCTTACACCCCTTTTGTAATCCATCTTGCCTGATACTATTTCATGATCAATATTTTAAAAAGCATTAGTCTTCCTAGGTGAAAAACCCACATTAAGGTTAATAGTATATTCCACTCGAAGAAGCATCACATGCTTTTCCACTTGAAGGACCCACAAACTCCATAAAAAAGTTAGTAAAATCAGAACTGGGCAATAATAGCACCAATGAAAAGCCAAAAAACATAATGATTATTTCAAATTGACACCACTGAGTTTGCCCTGTTAATTAAAAGATTACTGAAGAGCCTTTAAATCAATTCTACTGCATTTTGATAATAATTTATATGTTAAAGAGCTTTCATTAGAGGTGAAAACAAATGTTAGACAAATGAGATTAGTATAAAAGGCACAATTTAATAATATCACAAACCTTTCTTGCCCTCGCCCTGTGCTTTAGCCATAGCAAGAAGTTCCTTTTTATTTTTTCCATTAACGCGAGACATATCCTATGACATGTACAATAAGAATTTTGAGGATTATACTTATAACTATAAAAGAAACATCAATATATGGAGAGTCAAATACCGGAAGAGGATAGCTTGGAGAATTCATGTACAAGGCGGTATAATGGTTGATGCATTGTTTCTTTATTCTTCGTATCAACATGCTCAGCCAGTTCAGCCCAGTTTCCCAACCCATACATTTCTATACCCTCAAAAGCACGTGAAACGGATTCCGTGAGTTGCATTATGGAAACCAGCATAGTTATGATGGAATACTTATCATATCAACAATGAGAAAATACCTCAAGAAGAAGTATTTCCTCATCTGCGTTCCAGTCCTGACAAATAAGGGGGAAAGACAAGTTGTCCTGCCATTTTGAAAAAAATTATTATTTCAAGTAATAAGACCAAATACATTCTTGAAAACTTCAATCTCAAAATAGCCATCCAAATACTTTTTTGAGTTTTATTCAAGAACAGGATCATAGTATCAATTAATTATTTGGATCCGGTTAGCTAATATGTTTCACAAATCACAACTGCCTCCTAATCTGTTTCACAAATCACAACTGCCTCTTATATATTCGTAATGGCCTTTGCCTACATATTCTCTAACCGTACTTGATCTCTGAAAACTAGAAAATAAATTAAGGAGCATACACAACAAACTAGTACAATCACAAATCTAAGAAAATCAAACAATACTAATGTCACACTACCAAAAGAACCATGATAGGAAGTAGCAAGTCACCATTTTGAACAACATTAACTTTAAAAGGGGATATAATTAAAAGACTTAAGAGAAAAAAAAGGATGAATACACCTCTGCTGAAATATTCTCCCTCTATGATATCACTACACACACTGATACAGCTACAATTTCATGTTCAAACAAAAGAGGCGAGGGGCCAAAAGATCTGTTGGTGGATAGAAATTTCAACTAAGCTTTGGGTTAAAATATACTTCAAAAAACACAGAAGGAGCTAGTACCACACTCAATAAACCAAAAAAATAATGATACAATTCAAGGGGGTGTCTACAGGTGACTAAATGTACCAACATACATATATGTGTGCTACATGAACATGATTGACATGCATTTACTGAACATAAGTGCATAAACACAAGAGTGCAAGATGCACTGATGCACGCTCACTCGAATGCACATATGCAAATTGATGGAAGAACAATAGAACACTTACATCATCAAGCAACCAAAACTCTTCTTCTTCTTAAAAATCTCCCTTTTCCTTGGAGGTTGGAGAACAACTTTGATTGCAATATCAAAAACAGATTTGACATTCTAACAAAACCAACATTATGACAAGAAATCATACACCTCAAACAATACCTCGGAATTTGCATGTTATATCTTACCTCGGAATTTGCATGTTAAGGAAAATAAGCAGTTGAGCCAATCTGATGGCCCACAAGCAGATTATGTAAATAAAAAAACATGGGAGTTTGAATACCTCATTTCTCCAACACTTCCATCACCATATTTAGCTGATTACAATGAACTATCACTCTGAGCCGAACATAAAATCAAAATTACTATCTAGATAAAAATATTTAAATTGTCATACATCGAAATATTAAATTACTATCTAGAGCCGAACATAAAATCAAAATTCTTAAAATATTTCAAAACAAAACATCGTGTCCATTTATGCTGTCTTCCCTTCTTCTACACCTTGGATGTCAATTAGGCGAAAATTGATCATTATCTTCTTGTTATTAACATAGAAATAATCAGTCAAAATGAAGGTGATAAATAAATTAATAAATGAAACTATCTAATTTTTTAATTTTACATATCATAGTTGAGCTTCCTGGTGGTGCATGTTGTCCCTGGTAATTTTTCATGAATTGTCTCACCTCACTTTGCAGTGTTTGCACCACCTCCTCAAGTATTACAACTCTCTCAAGTGCAATATTGCTTCCACTGCTGCTGCCTGGAGTCGTGGTGCTATGAGGGAAATATCTGCTCGGAGTGACACCAAAACTTTGTGTTCGTACCCTCCCTGGGTGTTCTGGCCCCATGATTATCTTGAAGACTTTCTCATTGGCTTCAAAATTTCCATCTTCTAGCGTCAAACCTTCCTCGGCAAGCATTTCACAAGCATGTAACTAGATTTAGAAAAAAATATATACATAGTTAGCATTCATTAAACCGATCATGTGAAATGCTTACGATTTTACCCATTTTTGTCCGGCCTCCTCAGATGACCATGATCCATCTTTACGCTTGCGATTGATTTTTCCATAATAACAGGCGATCTCGTATAAATTACAATAACTGAAATTTAATTTTCTTCATAAAAATATAAACATATTGCTCTTTTGATTACGTATCGTTTCTTCCTGTCTCTTTATACAGCTCACCCGACCCATCGTATGCGGACACTTTTGTTTTTTTGCATTTTCCGCATTTCTTGCTGCCCTCTCCTATAACAAATAATCATATATTAATTTCATTTTTGAAAAAAAAAAATTAACACAGTTTATTTTGTTAACTCACCTTATCTTGGGGTTGTGACCACTTATTAACTAGTTGGCACCACTGCACTGGTTCTACTCATGCAGGGACAGCCTCCATGATCTCTTATACTAGTCTACTATCCCAATGTTCTGCTTTCAAATTGGTTTTATAATTGCGCCACTTGACACCAATAGAATGTAACATCCAATGTTTTATATATGCAGGGAAATCAAATTTAGCCTAAAAAATGTTAAATGATTTTAATTATCAAACAAACATAAATAACATTTGACTATTTGTTATTATATTTACCTATACTTCAGCTAACATCCTTTTTTTAAAGGATTCCATGCCTTTATTACGCCAAATTGAGAATGAGGTCGGTGCCAGAATAGGATCTTTGGCTACAACCCCTAAGTATGAACCAAGCAGAATAGACTCTGGTATATTACATGGCACCATATTCTCATTGACTTCAATGTGAACCCGTGTACCTGGTGGCATGCTTTGTATGTCTGCACAAGTAGTTCGGCCTCTCTTTTTTATCTGAGCACCCTCATCATATGAAAAAATAAAGATGTGAAAGGCAATTATATTAATAAATTATTGAAATAGATATATATAAATAAATGTTTAAGTGAACAAAAACCTATGAGCCAAATTCCATCATCCGCTGGTGGCACCTGCCGTCTTAAATATTCAGATGACTGACTCGAGGACTGTTCATTGTTATTGCAGTCATTAGCATTGGACGAATTTGGAAGGACCGGATTCGATGTATTATTAGAAGTTCTACTAGTCTGCTCTACATTGAAAGATCCTCGATGTGTAACCTTTTTAGCACATCTGAATGAGACACTTCTTGTCATTTCTATTAGTATGAACAAAAAAATAAGGACAATTATTAAAATATCATACACACATGCAACCAATATCAGTTGTATGATCTAGAATATATTTTAAATCATTATACTCAATTTTATAAAACACCTGAAAGAATAGAAACAAGATGAAATAGATTTCTATAAAAGATTTGGCAGGAATTTGTACCATGATAGATCCAGACAAAATGATCCTGTAATAAAATAAGTCAGGCATATCTTTAGAGCAAAAACCTGATGACACACATGGAACACGAACAAAATACCATCTCCATGTGTGTTCCTAGGTGTAAGCAGTGAGATCATTATGGACAGATCCAGTTGATCTGCTAGTGTCACTATGTTTGATACTGGTCTTTATTTGCATGCTTCCAACATCAATCAGTGACTGAGGATCTTTATGATTGGCAAGCATATTTCATTAAAAGAGTTCATAGTTTCTTGTCCTCCTTACAGGAAATTAACGTGATCTAGTTTGTGTAGATAATATTCTCTGGCATTATATTTTGGTATCATGAAGGCATATTAAATATGTTCATTTTTGAGAAAAGAAGAATAGCTATGTATGCTATTGGTGCATTTTGCATTATCTGAGTATGAGTATTTGAGTGTGTATGCGTGCTTTTTGCTGCATCTCATCTAGAGAAGCCATTTTGTCCTTAAGCATTATGTATATGAAAGTTAAAAAAAGAAGCCATTTTGTTCTTGTTGTTTTTGTTTTGAAGGTTTTCTTTAATATCCATCCAAGTCTGATGCTCTCATGCTTTCATCTAGGTTCCTGAAGTCTTCTACTATGCTCAGAAGGCAGTGTTGCATCCAACTTCCCCACTTTTTGACTAAGAAACACAATCTTTGAAGCCTAGATGTGTGAGGGCTTTAAAACGGATATTTATTTTATGCGACCATGACAGAGATGGTGCCCTGAGTGATGCAGAATTGAACGATTTTCAGGTTTTGTATTCTTTTATATATTGTCCCAATTGCATCTGTTTCATTAAACAAACACGTTAATCTTGACATCACTCTGTTTCTTTTCTCATCAGGTTAGATGTTTTAATGCTCCTCTCCAACCTTCTGAAATTGTTGGTGTCCAAAAGGTTGTAGAGGAGAAAATGCCTGAAGGTGTCAACGAACATGGCCTTTACCTTAACCGGATTTCTTTTTCTTCATGCCCTTTTTATTGAAAAGGGCAGTCTTGAAACTACTTGGACTGTTTTTAGAAATATCCTCTCATTCAAGTTTTAAAACTAAACTAATCATGCAATAACTTCCCCCTCTCCTTAACCTTTGGAATTAGGTAAGACGAAATTCAAATCTCCAAGTAAAAATAAATCAAGAAGAAGAACTAAAAATGCAGATTATTACAGGATAAAAAAAATAACAAGAAGATTAGCAAACAAAATAAAATAACAAACTAATATAAATCTTACCCAATGTTTGCTTAATTTTAGATATGATTCAAGAAGTAAAAGGTGAAGAAGAGAACGGCGAACGACAGAATGGCGAAGTTTTGTTAGAAGGGAAGCAGATGCGTCGGCGTTGGTGTCGGTGTCGCCGTCGGCTTAGTCGTCAACGTCAGATTTGGCATCACCCTCGGCGTCGTCGATGGTTGGGGAGGAGGCGGCTGCGGAGGATGGAGGTCGCTCATTGAGGAGATCGTGAGAGGCCCAGATGACGTATAGAACGAGCGTCGGCTTCGGCGTCAGCGCCGTTGACAACGGAGATCTCGCTCGGAGATGGCGGATCGCTCGCGCTCGGAGGAGATCGCTCGAGAGGAGTCGCTTGGAGAAGTTCGCTCGAGAGAGAGTTCGGAACGAGGTACGCTTGGAAGCTAGGGCTTATTTCCAATCGGGGTATTTGGCGCCTTAATTTTCATTCGCTCCAATTAATAACATAGTAATAAGCGGTTTAAGACCGGTGTGATTTCCTATCTATAGCAGCCGTATTTAATTTGCTGCTAACAAATGCTGCGAAAAACATATATTTTTAGTAGTGGTGGGATGCCCCAATAATCAAATTTAGAAGAATTATCTATTTTATCTTCTAAATTAATCAACCAAAGTTTCTATAAATCATCAAAATAATAAATCTACATATTTAGTTAAAGCAACTAATAATTATATATCTCAAAATAATTCAATATATTTATTCTCCAAATCAATATACAATAGTATGGAGATTAGTACAATTACTATTCTATCACAAACTCCCAACTACAAAAATAAGAGAAAATATAAACAAAATTAAAAGAAAAATTTGAGGATCTTTGTTAATCTCACTCCAACTGAACCCTGACCCCTTTCTAAAAAATATGTAAAACCATAAATTGAGCTGACAGCTTGAAATGAATACAAGGCAATATGAACAATATGCATGTACTCATTCAATCACTATCAATATAAACATATAACTGTAAAAGCATATAACAATCAATCAAATAGTCACATATCATATGATCAATAAGTATCAGAATAATTATAGTAGTGATATGCAACCAATTGAACATATATAAAAGGCCAGTAAACTCTATAATTCATATACTTATTTATTAAGAACAATTATATCAATCTCAGTTCAGGAAATTTGTATACCTATAATAGCTAAATGCATATCACATAGTGTCTATTCTATGCATGTGCATCATGTAAATCTTGTGATTCATATATATTAAAAGTCTTTGTATCAATTATATGAGTCTTATCATATATTTGTATCGGTCAAAGTATATATCTTATATAAATTATATCATGTCAATTATGTAATTTATCAAATGCATTCCTATCATATGCATATATAAGTGCTATAAGAAAGAAAAATCATCCAACTATCTATGATATTTTTCCTGTATTTAGTCCTGTTGGTCAATCCTACACGAATCAGTCTCAATTACAAGTAATTTCGGTCAGGTGGCTTTTATATCAGAAGTCATCACTTTCTATCCGGCGGTGTATCATACTGTATCCTTATGTCTCTCTTTTTATATTATTATTTTAAAGGAAAGTCTATCAGTCTATCCACCTATATAGGATAATAGTCTTTAACCAACCTAAATCAATCAATCATATATGGCTAACATTTCTTACATAAACATGTTTCACAATATATATAATAAAATAAACATATATAATAAAATGCTCAATATTCATTTCACTGAATCATCTTAATACATATAAAATTTATATATAAACAAAAAAAAAATGAAATTTATAAGAAAATGTAGTAGCCACTTTTTCATATGAATGTATCTAAAATAGCTAAATTATAACAGTTACGCATGTCATAAAGCATATAAAATAGTTTTAATAATTAGTTTACATATTTTCAAATTTATTCAAATTACCCAAATTACGATATTTTCCCTAAATTATAAATATACCAAATAAAAATTCAAGATATTCTTATCAAAATGCTAATATTAACAACATCTACTACATTCTAAAAATCATGCGGTGGAAGTTTCACCAATACAAAATTATCCTTGTTTCTTGGTAATAAAAATGTAAATTTAATCAAAAAATATCAAATTATTAAAATTATAAATAGGATAATGATTCCTTACAATGAAATGAGCAAATCTCCCAACATGATCGAATAACTACAATTGCTCTATAGACTCCAAATCCTAAATTCTCTTCTCTCTCCTCACTTTTGCTTTCAGATTTCCCTAACTAATCTCTATTAGCCGAAATGAATATGGAAAATGGATTTAAAAAGGTTTTATTGATTTTGTTAGTAACTTTGGATATTTTGATTAAAATAATAATATTATATTATATAATTAATTTAATCAATTCAGTATAAAATTTATATAAATTCTTTTGGGCTTCAAAAAGTATAAAAAATATTCATAAAATAATACATTTTATATAAAAAGTTATGGTTATATCAATTTGTAAAACGGACATCTAGCGGTCTTAAAATCCCTACTTGTACCGACAAATGTCAAATTCTTAATGATTTGCACCAGCAGCAAAATAATTATGAAAAAATTATTATAATTAAAATATAATAATATATATCTTATGAAAAAGTTAATTTTCAAATTTAACTTATAATGACTCCAACAATAATTTTTTAACTGGATTAAAATTTGGTTTATTACAACATGAATTTTAAAAAACCCTATAACTTCCTTCTTAGCTTGAGAGAAGATATTAGGATGCATATTGAGAGAGAAGATATTAGGATGCATATATCCATGATAAAATGCATTATATTTAGAGAGATGGTGGATAGTGTTATATATGTTGAAATAGAAATTAATGTTTGCGAAGAGATGGAACATGGGAAATGAAAGAGCACATACATTTCAAGCACAAGTGATTCACAAAAAAAGTAGCATAATAATCATCATGGTCTTAAGATAAAGAGTAAGCAACAAAAGACACTTTAGATAAGGCAATTTAACTTTTGGGAAATGTTTTGACTATAATATACTGATCACAAAATTAAAGATTGTCCTCTCAAGACTCAAGAGCAATATGATTTGATAGTAACACGAAATAATAATTTCAAACTTCAACATATAAATGGGTAACTAAATTCATATGGAGGTCAATATCACCAAAAAAAAGGGATATAGTAGGCAATACAATATTATCTTTAGCCTCATCAATAATCAAAAGTAGTTCTGGCACGTCAGCCATATCAATGGCATCCCCTACATTACAGTACCAGCAACCCCAACTTTCAATGTTATCTAAATAATAATAGCTAATGGTATAATATCAACCATCACAACCTCAGCCTTAATAATAGTCATAATAGGCAATTCCATCTTGAGTATTTGTTTTAACCAACAAGAGGCGCACGAAGCTCCTAAAGTGGTGACATATATCATTTATATTTTTAAACAATTAGTAAGTGTTTGTTTAAATCTAAGGCATCACATTCATTCAATTCATATAAATTTATCAATATCACAATTGTAATCTCATTTCTCTATTATTATGCCATCAATTTCATCTATGATAGTTACTCATTATGTTCATGATTGTGACATCAAAAATACATATATAATTTTAATACTCATTTTATTCTCATTCGCTGAGTTTGATGCAATATTGGATGTGGGCTAGTTATCATGCCGTAATAGATTATTACAAGAGAAGATAAAATTTTTATATATTTGGAATAGTACATTTTTAACTTCAATGGTGTTAGGAGAACAATATTTGTTTTAATTTTGAAGTTTGTTTCCAATGGAGATCCTGAAAGCTTTTTAATTATCTCTGTTGCAATAGATCTTACATTTTTATAATCATTAGGGTTCTCTACATCAGCAAATGCATGAGAGGTTTAGAGCTGCAAACACTCATCTTCCGTTATGCCCTTTAATCTATATGTTTTTCCTGCCTCTAAATCTCAATGATTCTCCCTTCCATTGCAGCCTGGAACATTTGTACTTTTAATAGCCCATACAAGGTTCTATGTTGTAAGAATTTGGTTAGCAATCCTAGTTTTGATATGCTCTATATATTAGAGAATAGAATTAATATCTCTACTCTCTCTGAGCCCTAGTTTCGCATGACCCACTCTATTTTTTGAGAATGAAGATAGCTTTAACAATTTTGAGCTTTTGGATCTGAGCCATACTTGTATCAAATGCAATAAAGCTAGAATCAATTTTGACCCCATTTTTGTTTATGATCAAATGATATGTGGGACTTCTTTTCTGCTCTGTGTCATCTATGCTACTAACTCGCAATATGAGTGTGTTCAGTTATGGGATCATATCAGAACCATCTCTTCACCTGCTTCCCTTCCTTGGGTGGTTCTTGGAGACTTTAACTACTGCAGATTTTCCACTAAGAAAGTGGGTGGAAATGAAATTCATAATAGTAGATTGTGGGACTTAAACTCTCTCATTTTTTATATTGGTTTGAAAGAGTTAGCCTCTGTTGGTTCTTTCTATACTTGGTTCAATCAACGTGTGGAGAATTCTATTCATATTAAGCTTAAAGAGTCTTAGTGAATGATGCTTGGATGGAGTTACTCTCTAGTTCTTACTACAATGTTTTAAGCCCGCATGTTCTGATCACTCTCTTACTGTCTTGCATTCCCTCCATAGGAGGCAAACTATTCATAAATTTCTTTATAAAAATTTCTGGGCAAAAAGGAGGTTTTTTGGGAGATCCTGACCTTTGTTTTTTGAGAACCACTTGATAGAATAATTAAATATAATAATTATATTAGATGTTGCAATAATTATTTTAAGTATATATATTTAATTATATAAATCATTAAGTAGCCCATATATTTGAATTATTGAAATTTAAATATTTGTATTTAAATCCTATTAGTCAAGAAGAAATAATTTGATAAATTATTTATGGACAGTTTAATTAAATAACTCCTATGAGTGTTTATTATAACTAATCCGCTGGAAATAACTATCGATCCTCTCTCTCTCATTATGGGAGTTAGTTTATTTCATAGAGAATTAGCTCATGAAAGAATAAAGTGAAAGGGAAAAGAGTGAGAAACTGTAGTTCGGAATTCAACATGAATCAATGTATGTTTTCTTCCAATTAAAATCTTGTGAAAATTATTTTATTTAAGATCTTGTATATTTAAGATTTATGTAAATTCATGTTTTCGTTTTGATTTTTTTTTTTTTTTTTTGCATAATTTATAATGCGAGTTCTTGCAAGAGTTAGATAACTCATAATTCATGTTGCGAGTTCTTGCAAAAGTTAAAGAATTTAATTTTACATATTGCGAGTTCTTGCAAGACTTAAAGAACTTTAATCTTACACCACAAGCTGGGAATCTTATTGTTGATTTCTATAAGAAGTTGGATAATTTGAAGGATATCGTTATATCTAAACATTGGGCTTCTACTGACTCTCCCTCAGTTTCCTACTCTAATTTACAAGAAAAACAATGGGCTTGCTTCTTGCAACTTGAGGCTGATCCTTTGAACACTACTTTAAATGCTAATCTCAAATATTTAAATTTGCTCCTGACTGGTCTTTTTGGATTATCCAACATGCCAAAGCTAGATAGTTATCCATGTTGACCTTGAATTTGTCAAGCCTTTAGTCAAGGGGGTTGACTTGGTCAAATTGACAAAGCCATGCCCCAAGACCACCTTCTTTAGGTTTCACGGGTCAGACCAAGTCTCTTGAGCTCAGACCCATGCCATGGGTTAACCTGGTTGACCAGGTCAACCTGGGTTGACCCAAACTACACATGTTTGATCTCAAATCAATTTCATAGCTTCTCAAGCTCAAATCCCCCCCCCCCCCCCCCTTGGGTTCCATGGGTCAGACCAAGTATATTGAGCACAGACCCATGTCTTCGGTCAACCTGGTTGACCAAGTCAAGCCAAGTTGACCCATTGAACCTTAATGGGTATAATTCAAGTTTTAATTCAATCCTAATCGATTCCAAACCCTTCTTGAGCTCAAACCCCATCCCTTAGACTTATTTGACCAGGTTGACTTGACTTGGTCAACCCAAGTCTCTATTCGATAAATCTGACCTATTTAAGTCCAAATTAACCCTATTTGAAGTATCTAAACCATTCATTTTGCTCCCTTGGTTCAAATCACTCATTTACTCTTCTATTTAGCCATAGGATCGATCTTGGCCGTTGATGATAAGTCTAGGCCTTTAAATAGGAGAGATTAGGGTTTATTTTGGATCTTTTTTTGAATTCTCTCTCCCCAAGCCTCCATAACCCGGGATATTTTGTGTGAGAGTCCCCCTAAAGCTCCTCTATCTTCCTCAAGCCAAAGACCTCCGGTCAAAGCCGTCGACGATGATCTCCTGGTGAACCGAAGGTCGAAACTTTCCAAGGCTTATTCCGACCAATCCAAGGAGAATCAAAGCTTGGTTTCAATTAGGGAATCATACGAGGACAATCCACAAGCTCAACCGTTCAAAGAAATCAAAATCCAACAGTTAGATTCCCTTAAAACCCCTAACATAGATCACTACACATAGGGTAAAATAGCTTTTTTAAAAGCCAGTTTTAGGCCAAACGAGCACCCCCCCCCCCCCCCCCCCCATGATTTCTATTCATGTTTAGAACTTATATTTAAAATTTCATAAAAATCAGTTGATTCGTTTGTGAGAATGAGCAAAAAATCCTTTTAGGGTTTCAGATCGTGCAGGGCTTGTGTAATAAGTGGTATGGACCGTTGATCTTGCAATCAATAGTCCATATCTTGTCTTTCCGCGCATGCAGCCGACCGTGGAAGCCCTCAATTGGATCAAGAATTCATCCAACGCAATCTCAACTGTTGATCCAGCACAACGCGAGATCGAACAGCGTACGCCTAATACTGACTAGTTTAAGTAATAGCGCGTGGGTCCCACGTGTTAAATGTCAATGATTGCTGGCGGCGCAATCTTTGGCAATTAATGCCAATGTCGTACAATCATTCCCACGGATCGTGGACCCAATCACAGGCCGCCACGTCACCTGATAGTCGCTAGATTTTTATTTAAATTAATTTTAATTAGTTCAAATGATTTCTTAATTATGAGAGCTTCAAAAAAATATTAAAAATTTTATTTTAATCCAAAAATTAAGTGAAAAAAATAAAAATTTTCATTAAAAAAAAACCATCTTTATTTTAAAATTAAAATTATTTTTAAATTTATATATATTTTAAATTATTATTAAAACGGACATTTTCATTATTATTATTTTTATTTTTATTTTTAATTGCTTTTTTTATTCATATTTTTTTTATTATTATATTCTTTTAAGTTATTTTAAAAATTAATTTATTATTATTTTATTATCCTTATTATTTTTAAATAATTATTTTATAATTAATTGTTTATTTATTTTTAAAAAAAATTATTTTAATTATTTAAATCTAATTAATTATTATTTTCCTATTTTTTATATTTTCCTTCATTTAATTAATTACTTAAATTATTTGATTAATAATTACTTAATTTTAAAAATTAATTATTTTCCTAAATTACAAAATTATTTTTATATAAATTATTCTAAGCTCTAGAAACTTTAATTTTTTATTTTAATTTGATCTAACAATTACTTTTAAATAATAATTACTTCAAATTATTTTAAAATACCCTTTTAATGCATTAAACTTCAAAAACTCATAGTAATTTCATTTCAAATCGGATTTGTACGTATAATATCTCGTTCTTTTTAGAAAATTATGAGTTTTATTTTAAAATTATTTTAGGGGCCAATTTTGCTTTTTCTATCTGATTTTTATATTACTTGATTATTTGGTTATTTAAATAATATTTGAATAATCATTATGATAATTATTTTGAAAATATAAATTACTTTCAAATTATTTTGAATCCCCCTTTGGGTAGCCAGTGGAACTTACATATAATTATGTATTTATATACATTTAACTATTTTTTAATTAGATTATTTTTTAAAACTTATTAATTTATTATAAGTATTGTTCAGAGTGATGGTGAAATAGATGGGGATATTATCAGCAGAATTCAAGTTGGATGGTTGAAGTGGAGGAATGCATCGGGCTTGTTATGTGATAGAAATGTAAAACTTAAGGGAAAATTCTATAAGATGGTAGTGAGGCCTGCAATGCTTTATGGTGCTGAATGTTGGCCATTAAAAGAGAAGCATAATACTAAGTTAAGTGTGGCAGAGATGAGGATGCTCAGGTGGATGAGTGGCTTTACCCTTAGAGATAGGATACGAAATGAGCATATACGTGAAAAGGTTGGAGTAGCTCCAGTAGAAGATAAGATTAGAGAGAGTCGCCTTAGATGGTTTGGTCACATTAAACGGCGGCCTTCCGATGACCCGGTTAGGAGAGTAGAGGTATTAGATTTGACTTATGTTAAGAAAGTTAGGGGTAGACCTAAAAAGACTTGGTTAGAAAATATTAGGAATGACCTTTCTTTATTAGATTTAAACGATAATTTGACTTTTAATAGGACACAATGGAGAAAAAGGATTCATGTAGCCGACCCCACGTAGTGGGATAAAGGCTTGATGTTGTTGTTGTATAAGTATTTTTTTAATTATTATAAAACTATTTATAATTAAATCCATAATTTTTGGAAGATCCACTTTATGAAATTTTAAACATAAATAGTTCTTATGAAATGCATGGGTGTTAATATTTGACACGACCCGAAAACCCGACCCGAACCCGACCTGAAAATTTCGGGTTAGGGTCAACCCGAACACGAAACGGGTCGGGTTCGGGTTAGACATTTCGACCTGTTTCAAAAATTGGGTCGGGTTCGGGTTAACCCTTTGACCCGAAAGACCCGAAAGTGACCCGATTTTGACACGAAAACCCAATTTTGACCCAGCAACCCGAGATTGACCCGATTTTGACCCTTTTTTACCCGAAAAGAGGTGTTTGACCCATTTTTGACCCGAAAATTAGCCATTTTCTTGTTGGAAACGGGTCATTCGGGTCGGGTCGGGATGACCCGGACCCGAAGCGGGTCGGGTTCGGGTCAGGAAAACTGACCCGTTTTTAAAAACGGGTCGGGTTCGAGTTGACCTGAATAGTGCCAGGTCAGTTTCGGGTTCGACCCGAACCCGACCCGTGACCCGAAATTGACACCCCTAGAAATGCATCATGGAGAGGTGGATTGGTGGATGATCAAGTCTCAATCATTCACTAATCACACTGTTAAGTATGCTTAGTCCTCTTTTTACCATTTTTTTGCATGTGTGGGATGCACGAGCACTTAGCTTAGGCTCACCTAAATCTAAGGACTTTGTGTGTTTACTATTTTAATGCATTTCCTCATGGTTCCCTAAGGGTTAGTTTTGAACACTTGATTCAAACCCATTTAACGTAGTGACGCCCTAAGGACAATAATTAAGGACCCGTCTAGATAACTTATAAATATTATAGGAGCTAGGATAGATCTTTGATTGACATGAAAATTTCAAGATTTAAACTTAGTGATATCTTAAATCTTTCATAATTTTCTAGAATTTTTTAGGACCCATTAGACCCTTTAATTAATAAATCCTAATTTACCCATTAATTAGGCCCCAAACAATTCTAATAAACCCATTTTAATTCAAAAAATTGCCCATAATACCTTAAACTCTCCAGAATTCATCCCTTAACCTTAGATAATTCGGTCCCCTTAGTTGAACTTTAATCTAAAGCTTAATTCAATCTTAATTAAAAATTACCTTTTTACCCTTATTAAATTATTAAAAATTCCAAATTTTTCCAAACATTTGGTAACATTTCTTTAGGTCATTCCTTATCTTTGGAAGTGATTCCAATCAGTTTGGAGCTGATTTGAATCAAAACCCCAAAACTTTCCCTTAATTAAGCAATTTCGATAATTCCTTTAATTGCTCAAAACGTCTAAAATTCATAACTTAGTCTAAAAAACTGCAAATCTAGCAAACGCAAAGCCTAATTACTCCTTGTAATTCCTAATATTTAACTAAAATGTTAAAACTCCCAAACCTAGCATATTTTCTATAGTGACATTTTGGACCCTCTCAACCTAGCGTATAGGAGGACCCTAGACCTTCTAAAATTCACTAAGGCAACTTAAACTTAAAAGATCACTATCCTAAGTATTAAAATGGATCAACAAATTAAAATTAACCAAAATGGATCCTAATATATTTATATTTAAATTTTAAATAAAGTTTTCTTTTCAGACCTTCAACAAATCTAAACTTTAGGCAACTTGAACTAACTACTCCACATAGGACCTATCCAAAGCCACACAAGCCTACTACAACCACAAATTTGTTAGGGCGTCACTTCTAGCTCTAGGATTAGGGTCGGTGTTTACTTTTTCTGATTTTTTTTTTTTTTACTTTTTGTGATGTGATTATGTGTGGCACTTGTGATTGCTTAATTTATTTTGGTTTGACTTGTTGTAATTAATGTGATATTTTATCACTATATTTCCTTCTTGTGATGTGATGTGTGCTTTAGATTGCCCATGGGCTAGGGCCTCTTTATACTAACTGAATCTTATGTAGGTGGACACGCTCATGTAGCGCCAACATAAAGGGGGGCCAATAATCATTAAAAGCTTTAAATACTAACACTATTTTCTGAAGATGCTCCAGAGACTGCTTAGCCCCTCTTAAGATTAAAGGAGCGTAGTCAAGCATGTTCTTTTTTGTACTACTATTAACTATTTGTGATGTGATCTATTAAACTGCATGGGATGATTTTTATTAAGATAATCATACAGGAGTTTGAGTCTAGATTTTTCTCTTTTAAATGTAATTTGATGTAATTATTATTGAGTTGTGAAGTATTCAAAAGTCTGACATTTCAAATACTAGGCACCCAAAGAGAATAAGAAAGGCTCCATCTTAAAGAATTTCTTAGTCATTTGGATACCATTCCAAAGGATAAACCAGACGGAGCTTGAAGGAGACTATCCAAAGGAAGATGATCCGGAGAATGATGATCCACCTGAAGATGAAGACTTGAAGATAAAATGCTCGGCTTTTAAGACTTGCATCATTTATTAGGATTAGAATCTAGGTTGTTGTCAGTGGAGCCTAGGGGTGTAAACGAGTCGAGTCGAGTCAAGTTTTAGCATTATCGAGCTCAGCTCGTTACTCGGAAAACGAGCTAGAACTCGAGCTCGTTAAAATATAAACGAGCTCGAGCCGGCTCGCGAGCCGCTCGATTTCTCATCCATCCGAATTTTTAATTTTTCTGCCACTTTTTTCCCGCCTATGAATGGCTGCCATGTTTTTTTTTTTTTTTTTTTTTTGGGAAAAGGCTGCCATATTAAAAAGCTGTCATAATGACAAGTTGCAAAGGACACTTTGCTTTTAATAAAAAGCAGCTTTCACTTGAAACGATGCAATGAATTTATATAAATTAACATTAAAAGCAACATTTAACATTAAAAGCAAAGTTTGAATCTCATATTATACGCCGGCTGCCATTAATTTCTTTAAAATACCCTAAATATTATAGTTTCGAGCCGGCTCGCGAGCTCACGAGTCGAGCCACGTCAAGCTCGAACTCGAGCTCGATTGATAAACGAGCTCGATTTTGAGCTCGAGCTCGAGCTCGTGGCTCGATAGGCTCGGCTCGCGAGCTCGTTAACGAGTCGAGCTCGAGCCAGCTCGCGAGCCGGCTCGGGTCACTTACACCCCTAGTGGAGCCTCGCCACTATTACTTTTCTACAGACCCAGGGTTATACTTATACGACACTTGTCGTGGACTTTCTTACTTTACTTTTTGGGTTGATTTATATTGATGTGTTTATTTTCTGTGCGTAGTAGAAATTGTCTGCTTTTTCTATGTTTCTTTTCTTGCATGTGTGTGGCCTACTTACGATTGGCTCTTTAGGAATAAAACTTTTTCTACTCATAACTAATATTCAAAATTTTAAGGTTAAATAACTTAGAAATTTAACGACCTAGAGAATAGCCAGAATCGTCCAAGATTGCATGCATATTAAATGAATTCTTCTCTCTCATTCTAATAAGACACCTCCCCGCCAGCGGGTAGAGTCAGGGTAATATGTCCTATAAGGATGAAGTGTCAAACCTAGGGAGGCCCAGTCTTTTCTAAAAAGTTATTTTTATATAAGCCTATTTTTAAAATCTCAAGCATACATGATTTAACATTTTCAACTAGCATGTATTGTATTAGAAATCAACTAATTAAAAATTTAATTACATTAGCTCTAGAAGCATTCACCCTACATAAGTCTAGGGCCAATTAGGAAACTCTCTAGATGTCATCCCTACTTTCAAAACACTAAAATACCTACCTATCTTTCATAAAGACTACACTATATGGATTTTAAGCACTTAGGTGGTTAGCTGACATCCCTTTTCAGGTAGGGTATAAGCCCATATTATATTAGTTAGGGCACGGATGTTAGTATTGGGTAGAACACTAAACTCACCTTAGATCTAGGATTTGAGGCTACTATATTGGGTACCTTGTAGTATGCCTAAATAGTGGGTAAGTTCCTTTTCTTCAGGAAATATAAATCATATTCATCCGCGCCACATAGATGGTGTCACTTTCATACTTTCTCTTTGGATGCTTTGAGTAACTGATTTTCATCCCCTCCTTACTGCCTTAGTCCCTCTGGATGCTGAAATGAACCGTGTATGTTGACTAAGCCCCTTGAGCATGTCTTTCCTTTAGAGTAGTATTTCTTAGTCTTTCCTTTATGTGCCAATCCTCTTTTTTAGTAAAAATAATATTGGATCCTTAAAAGAGAGTTTTCTTAGGCCCTAGGCTCGAGATGTAATTAACCATGGCAGCTGGCGTCCATGGGAAACAGAACTCCATCAAATAAATCCCACTCGAGCTGATGTATCGGGTGGGGGAAACTCGTTATTTTGATCAGGTCGTATATATTACTATCCATCGGGGTACGCTAGCAAGAGTCGCTATCATCAATGGTTAGTTGTATTTACGATCTAATTTACCCTTCTATTGGCCCATTTGTGAGGAGGCCTGCGATCATTCCTATCCCTCGGGGTGGTGCGGTCGTATACCCTCTATACTCTACAGCTGGCGGTGTCCTTTCGGAGGTTCACAATCCCAAGGGGAGGATAACCTCAAGTTTATACTTTTGAGGATTAAAATGTGGAGTAATCAAAATAGAAATTGTATCACTGCTATTTTGACTGGCTCTAACTCAAACTACTCTAATGCCATTAATTCTATTATTCAACACTTTCAAAACCTCTAAAACTCAACTGGAAACATCAACCCTGATACTAGCCCCTTCCCAGCTGGTGAAACCCTCCCATCTCATTTGGCTAATACTCTCATATCTCTGGTTAGAGAAGAAGAAATTAAAACAACTATTTTTCTAAATCTTCTATCTCCTCACTGGGTTCTGATGGATTTAATTTTGATTTTTATAAAAAGCGTTGCTTGGTGATTAATCCTGTTGCATGCAAAGTTGTTAACTTTTTATTTTTTTTTAAGGTTTTCTTACCAGGAGAGCAAAAGTCATTGCGATTGCTTTAATTCCTAAAGCATATGCTTCTAGCATATCTGATTTTAGACCTATTTCACTTTGCAACATTTTTTACAAAATATTTCAAAATTATCTCATGCTTATATTCTCATATATGATGATTCCTCCTGTTACTTAAATTGGAACAAATCTGATTGTCTCCATTAAATATTATTTATGGAACTTTTATTGTGGAGAAGACATTTGTAATTAGCATTATGAAGTTTGGCACAAGCATTATGTCTTGAGATACTCAGTTTTCATTTGGATGGCCATACATGGGGGGGCTTCAAAATTGTTGATGTTATATTAAAATGAATATTGTTATTAATGGTGTTTGCTCTCTCTGCCTAAAATGTCAAGAAAGATGTTCGCACATTTTCTTTGAATGTGACTACTCTTTTGCTGTGATCAGTGAGCTTGAGGCCAAATATTTTTTAGGTTTTCAAACTTATATCTGATATGACTTGTCCAGTGGCTGATTATAAGAACCTCTACTGCTTTGTTGCTTGTTGCACTATCTATTATGTGTGGAGGGGGAGAAATGAGAGGAACTTTTGATCTGATATTCAAAGTTCCTCTTCAATTTGGTTTGTGATTAAGCACTAAGTTTCATGATTTCTAGATGGAAAAATGACAATTTTCTAAAGGATATGGGGATTACTTGACTACTTCAAAGTTGGTTATTCCCTCTGGTTGTCTCATTCTTTTCTTTGATTATGTCTTGTTATGCCACTAGTGTTCTCCTTGTATTAGTCTGGGGTGTCCTGCTGTCTTGGATGATGATGATTGTGAGCCCTAGACTTCTTCCCTTTGGATGGCTAGACTTCCGTCTAGCAACAAGGAGAGTTTTTCCCCTTTTTGTGGACTGTTATACTGATGATCTTTTTGATATCTGAGTCCAGGTTTTTCTTCTCTAACCATTTTTGCTTCTTTTTCTGCTCAGGTGCTACCTTGGAACTATGATTTTCAGAAGACTAGTTGTTAAAGAGATCGCATAGGTTGTAAATCCAATGTATAATATCAATAATTCTAGGTTTTGAATTTGATTTTATGATTTGAAATTTATCACCATGAACATAAAACTAGTGGTGGGGGGAATGAAGACGAGCCCGATCAAGATCCCATGGTTCCGCCATCCCGGGCTGTCATGTTCTCTGGTCTACTTAATCAGAGGAGCTAATTGACTCAACCTGATAAAATGTACCTTATCGACAGCCATGGGTTGCTTCATCCAAGAATATCTTGTAGACCTGGGTTGGTGTTTATTTAAGATGATAGATTTAAATCTACCTTAGCTGATAGAGGGCTTTATGTCTATTGAATATACCATATGATTCATCACTCAAGGGTTTGACGCCATTAGGGAACATACGAGCTTTGGTCGTGATTATATTATATTGGTGCCATTTTGCGGCAAGACCACCAGATCAGAGGGCATGTGCCACGCTCCTGCTAACAAGAGACTATTTGAGGATGAATTTTAGTGATACACTCGACACATATTCGCTCTTTGTAAGATGAGATTAATTTTTACATTTATCACCCCCGACAAACGGTTGCAGGAGATTGATGAGTTTTAGTTTTAGGTTTTTTTATGTGATAGATTTTATTTCAAGAATTTGGACTTTTGTTTTAATTTGAGATTTGACCCCTCCGATTGAGATTTTCTGTCAATGCGGCTATCATCGGGGTGATGTTAAGGTCACTTGTATTTTTGTAGAATTTTGGAAGGCATTTTGTACTTCAAGTTATGTCGACTCCAGTTCTTTTGAGAAGGTCAATAAAACTTCAATATTTAACCTGCGCAATATTCTCGAATCATTGAATTTGGGACTCATATATGACAATTGGAGCACATATAGGTTAGATTTATTTTGAAAATATAATGTTATATTAGTGAACATTTGACCTTGCGCAGCGTTTTCGGACATTTGTATTTGTAACTTCAACATATTTTTCAGAGTACATGCAGGGATATTTTCAAATGTCTTTTCAGTATTATCGTAGGGATATAGCATTATGCTCGCTTGTACAAGTATGTTGCGGATCCAGTGGCTTTATATCAATCATTTTGATTCATAATTCAGTACACTAGTTACTCACACATAGTGCATAGTGATACGTGGCAGGCTTAATCCACTATTAGTTGAACACTTTTAAATTTCCATTTTTTTGTTGTTGAAGTTCATTCACTGAGAAAATATCTCAATTGTTCAATTACTCAAATCTTTCTATCAAGTTTGTTGAGTATATGAAATTTAGTTGATTGATTGTATTGATTAATATTTGAATTTAACTTATTTAAAGCTCTTTTACAATATTAATCTGTTTAACTTAGTAGTTAACATATTTTGCTAATTTTAATTCCCAATTTCATTTGATTGCATTATTAATATGTTAATCAGATGAAACATTAACAGATATCCAATAATGCATTTAATTAATATTATTTAATGACAAAATTTGATTGCATTATTAACCAAATGTAATAAGCCAATTTACTTAATGGATTATCAAGTTTAAATGATTTACTCATTTGGCTCCTGTTAACTGCTCAATTAAATTTGGTTGCTCAATTAAATTTGGTTGCGAAGTTTCAGATTAATTTAATTAAATTGTTCAATTGAATGTTCTCCAATTAGTCAATGATCAAGGGCTTCAGATAGTTGTTGGGTCTCGGAATTGGTCTTTGGAGGTCCTTGTGATGATTATTGATGGTCCTTGTGATGATTATTTATTGCAAATCATTTCCAATTGAGTGATTTTATTTGATTTTAAAAATATATTTTTATTCCCTCAAAAATCCGACAGCGTTCCGGCGCCCCCTCCCCTCGCGGGGAGGTTGGGGAGTGCACTTACCCTTTCAATCTGCCCGACCGGAAAGATAGTCAATGGCCAGGGGTTTCGGGATGTTGTCGGGTCCTGGAATTTGGTCTTCGACAGTCCTTGTTGTGTGCGACATGTCGATTAAGTCACTTAACTTTATTTCAAAAATATTTTGAATCCCCTCAAAAATTCGACAGCCTTCTGGCTCCCCTTCCCTCGCGGGGAGATTGGGGCGGGCACTTACCCTTTCAAACCTTCCCGGTCGGAAAGATAGTCAACGGCGGAGGGCTTCAGAACGTTGTCGTGTCCCAAAATCGTGTTCTATAGCTCCAATTGATTATTGTCGTTTATTGATTCTACTTGATTTTAAAAAAAATATTTTACTATCCTCGAAAATCCTGCAGCCTTCCGGCATCCCCTCCCCTCATGAGGAGGTTGGGGATAGCACTTGCCCTTTCAATCCGTCTGGTCGAAAAGATAGTCAATGGCCGAGAGCTTCGGGACATTGTCGGGTCTCGGAATTGGTCTTTAGAAGCTTTGATTGACGATTATTGATTGCATATTATTGGTTTTCGACGACTAGTTGCAAATAATTAGTTGCCAGTTGTCGATCATGATTGTCGATTGATGGTTGCCGGTGCTATATATATATATATATATATATATATATATATATATATATATATATGTGTGTGTGTGTGTGTGTGTGTGTGTTAACATAAATAAAATTGAGTACATCGATCAAGTGATACAAATTGGTTAATGATGAGGGAGATTGCATTCTTCACATTTGATATCAAACAAATAAGATAAGTAGAAAGAAGTTCGCTTATGTATTTCAAAATTTTCATTAAAGTAGTTGGACCTAACATCAAGTACAAATAGAGATACGATGAATGTGAGCAATCTTGTGCCAATCGGAGCCTACACCCCTTTCAATAGCGCACTTCTAACTGTGGATGACATTTCCAAATTGTTAGACGTTCCAAAGAGGGAGGAATGTTTGGTAGTCCCTGAAGCATAGGAACAGCATAAATATATAGAATCTGAAGTAAAGATAAGCTTTCCAAGGAGGAAGGGAGAGAGACTGTAAGGATTTCAGAAATGCAAATTTCAGCTCATGAAGCCACTGCTCCGCCTCATTTATAAATGAAACGAGCTCATCATTCACCACAATTCTCAGCTTTTTTAACCATTAGCAACACCGATGGATCACTTATACTGAGATCGCTAAGTATGAAATGGCAATTATTAGTAATATGCACTTCTCGATGTCTTCCAAGAGGGATCAGATTGGGGCAATTTATAATTGTCATGTATCTTAGTACTGAAGTCTTGCTATTTTATCAGCCAGAAGAAGAGAGATGATGTTTGGATAGTCAGAGACCTCTATTGTTTCAAGGGGAATACAATTTGATATGCTACAACAATTTAAAGTTTTTTTGCATTCGTGTTGTTTCACATCATAACTCACTAACGAAATTGTTTAGCTTAAACATATAAATCGTTGTTTCTCACTTCAACTTCAAGTCAATGTTTTTTTTTTTTTTCCAATATTTGTAGCAGTGCCTTTTGTTCAATGAATCTAATAGTTAGTCATTGTTCTTTTCTATGATATCTATTATGATATTATGGCTCATGTTCTGTTTGAATTAGTTTGAAATAGTAAAAAATATTAAAAAAAAAATTTAATTACAATAAACAATTAAGCATAAAATTTAACCTCCAACAATATAATATCTTACATTATAAATAGCAAGTTCATTTTTAAAACATAAGATAAAATTTGCAATCAATAATCTTTAATATGTATCTTCTCTCTATGTTGTACTACCAACAACAATGTTAATAATTGTAATTTTTATCTAAGACAATAAATTCAAAAATTAACAATAGAATTATTTTAAATAAGAGAATATAAGTTTTAAAAATCATTTATTTTAAGTTATTACATTAATTTTTTATAGTTTATAAGTTTTAAAAATTATTTATATTTTGATTTTTATATATGAAATGAAAATATCAAATAAATAGTTTTGAACTTTTTTATTAATATTTATATTTTTATCCAATAATTTAAATAATACTTAATGAATTGCAACAATTTTTATTAAAATTTATAAACATGATTATGTTTAATAATTAAGTTATATAATTAAATTATTAGTATCAAATATATAAGTAGTTGAGTCTTATTAAAGCTTAATTATGATTTGAATTGAAAAGAAAACTTATTAAGTTTTAATAAGATTTAAAATTTAAGGAATGTATAAACTGTGCTTTAATTTAATAAGAAAATAAATGAATGGATTTGATCGATATCGTACTAAACTCAATTTTAATTTATATATAGACCTAAACATCAACCAATAATAAAATGAATTAAATGGGTAATGAGCCTAGCTAATTTGAGGAGCTCATTGTTTGTTCATATTTGGTTACTTGAAAATTTTGTTTGCTAAGCACGTGCTCGAAATTATTCGTGAATAGTATATGTTTTATTCATTTATTTTCATATGGCTTGTGTTCAGTCTGAATTAGTTTGAAATAGTTAAAATATTAAATTTCAATTTTTTTTAATAACTCATAAAAAATAAAATAATTCGTTATTAGAATTTTAATTACAATAAACAATTAAGTATAAAATTTAACATCCAACAATATAATCATTATAAACAACAAGTTCATTATTAAAAAAAAAAAAAAACTTTCAATCAATATTCTTCAATATGTATCTTCTCTTCGTGTTGTACTATCAACAATAAAGTTAATAATTGTAATTTTTTTCTAAGACAATAAATTCAAAAGTTAACAATAAAATTAATTTAAATAAGAGAATATAAGAAGTTTAAGCAAATCAAAAAAAGTTAGAAGTTATCTATCAACGTACATTACTTGATTAGCTTATGTAGCTTAGCCAACGGTTTTTTAAAATCAAATCCCTATATATATAAGACCACCTGTAGCCATTCTAAAAAAAATCATTTGAAAATCTGTTGTATATAGGGTTTTGTCCAACAAAACTTAGGCTTCGTTTGGGACGGCTTTTTTATTGCTTTCTAAAACGGAGTTTTAGTACAAAAATAAAAAAAATTGTACTATAACTCCATTTTAGAAAGCAATAAAAAAGCCGCCCCAAACAAACCCTTATTAACAAGAAACAATCAATAAATATCAATCAGAATAAAGGCAATTTCAGAAACTTCTGTAGCAGTAATAACCCGACATAGTGGCTTAGTGGAATATTATGAATATAGATCACCAAAAAGTAATAAAATTCATTGATTAAAGATGACAGATCATTCAAATTCATTTTTTATTTGCAAACTCAAAAATATAAAATCAAAATTAAACAATCATTCAATGATCACTTCATTTGGACAAATCAACAAGAAAAAAAAAATTATATATATATATATATATATATATATATATATATATATATATATATATACACAACTATTTAGATTTCAAAGAAGAATATATTTATATATAAAGGAGCCAGAGAAATGATCAAAATCTGAAATTTAACATAAATAAAATTGAGTACATAAATAAAATTGAGTACATCGATCAAGTGATACAATTGGTTCATGCTGAGATAGATTAAAGAATTTTTTTCTTTAAACGAAAGATGATTTTATTCCAGCAATGAAAGAGGATACAACCAGCTTAACAAAAAAAAAAAAAAAAGATTACACAACCAAAAATAGAAATGACGAGATAGCCAAACAGGCAAAGGAAAAAGCTCAAACTTTCCTACAATCACCCAAACGCCAAACAAAGATCATCCAAGAGGCGGAAACCAGCAACAACCCACTACGAAGCAAATGAAAGAAGCAGCGACAACCCAAACAAGGACACCAAACAGAACAAGCTGAAACACCACCAGTGCTTGCCAATAGCCTCGGCAATCCGGGTGGTGATCAAGAACTCGCCACATCATTGCCTATAAAAGAATCGAAGCAGCCACTAAGCCAACCTCCACATCCACCCAAACTAAAACCAAGCAGTAGTTGGACCTATTACCGAGGACAAATAGAGATATGAGGAATGTGAGCAATCTTGTGCCGATCGTAGCCTCCATCCTCTCGATAGCGCTCCTTTAACACTGGATGACATCCCGAAATTGTTAGACGTTCCAAAGAGGGAGGCAGGTTCGGTAATTCCCGAAGCGCATAGGAGCATCATAAATAAATAGTTTCTGAAGTGAAGATAAGCTTCCAAAGGAGGAAGGGAGAGACTGTAAGGATTTGAGAAATGAGAATTCCAGCTCACAAAGAGAAAACCTAACTTTCAGAAACCACTGCTCCGTCTCATTTGGAAATGAAATCAGCTCATTATTCCACGAAATACTCAGCTTCTTTAAGCAGGCGATACTTCTCAATGGCTCCATTAGCAACACCGATGGATCACTTATACTGAGATGGAGTATGAGATGGCAATTATTAGTGGTCTCCACTTCTCGATATCTTCCGAGAGAGATCAGATTGGGGCACTTTATAATTTCCAAGTATCTTAGTGCTTCAAGTCTTGCTATTTCATCAGCTAGAGGAAGAGATGTGATGTTTTGACAGTAAGAGACCTTTAATGTTTCAATGGGAATAGGATTTGAATTGCTACAAAAATTCAAAGTCGTCCACCCAATTTTATCTGTTGTAAAGCTCTTGAGCTTAGGAGGCAAAGAGGGCAACTCTTTCAACTTCGGGCAGTATCTTAGCACCAGTTCAGTTAAGCAAGGAAACAAACATCCATCTTCAGCAGCTACTCCTGCCTCAAACCAATCCTCTAATGCTTCTAATTTGTAAATATATAACAACTCTAGCAACGGAAAGGCATGGTATTGATCAATCCCATTAAATTTACTTTCGAGGCATTTTACTTTCGGCATGTTAGAAAGTGCTAGTGACTTGAGGAAGCGAAGTTGCCCGAAAGGTGGAAGAGTTTCACACTCCAAGCAATCTGTCAATTCGATTTTCTCTAGATTGAAGATCGGACTGACATTGTTCATCCATATTGAAGACCTTGAACCTACGTAATTATTTATGATCAGATTCCTTAAACATTTTGGTGGCTGAAGGTTGTCAAGCACATTCTCATCTAAATTGATGTTCCGTGAATAAGTGTTACTCCAACATAAGGTCAAATCTGTGAGCCTCCTTTTTTCACATAATTGGGCATTACGAGCCTCATCGGCATCCTTCACATTTTCAAAGCAGTTGATTCCTAATTTGCAAAGATCATTCAAATACTTCAACTCATCAATTCTATAACCCATCTCATTTCTAAGATCAAACATATCCAGTTCTTGAAGAACGATTAGCTTCCCAATCCCACAAATGGATGAAATATAATTATTGGACAATTTCAAGTAATGCAATTTAGAAAGATTATTAAAGTCACTTGGTAAAAAATCAACTTGGTTTGACGTTACCCATTGATCATAGATCATGTATTGCAAGTGATAGAGATTACTTAGAGATCTTGGCAGCATAGTCAAATTATGACAGAAAATCTTCAAGTATCGAAGATGTATCAAATTTCCAATCTCCTCGGGTATCATTTCCAAGAATGGAACATATACGTATAATAAGCGTAGGCTTCTCGACGCTTTGAATAGTTCAATAAGTGCACTGCAAAGATCCTGATTAAAATCTTCATAGAACAAGAAAATAGAATGCAAATGTTTAAACTTCCCGATCCTTCTTAAGATGTCTAGGTATTTAGTTTGAATAGACACGTATCGAAGAGTCTCAGGAATTATAGAAGGCAACTTCACACTATCCTCAACTCTTAAATATTGTTGTATGGAAACTGACTGTGCCAATTCATGTAATAAATCATGCATCTTGTAGAATGAAAACTTTATGTAGTTTTCAAACTCGTCAAAGAAAGATTTTTTCACCAAAACATCAAAGTACCTTCCTCCGATATCCTCAATAGTCTCACCTTGAAAATTAGAAGCCTGAATGAAACCCAATGTGATCCACATTCGGACTAAATCATCTTTATCAAACGTATGATCTTGTGGGAACATACAACAAAATGCAAAACAATTTTGAAGATGATTTGACAAAACTATATAGCTCAGTCTCAAGTCTCAAGATGGAATTGATAGAATTCTGACCCAATAAATTGCTTTCTAGAACTGTCCTCCAATGCCTTTCATCCAAGTTGTCCTTCAGAACACCACCAATGACTTTAGCTCCCAATGGAGATCCTAAAAGCTTTTTAACTATCTCTCCAGCAATGGCTCTTAATTTTTTATGATCATTAGGGGGGTTCTCTACACCAGCAAATGCATGAGAATTGAGGAGCTGCAAACACTCATCTTCCTCTAGGCCCTCTAATTTAACTATTTCCTCCTCCTTATTAATTACTTTTGCAAACATCAGTGCCACAGAGTCCGTTCGAGTTGTTACCAGAATCTTACTACCAAAAGCCCCAGCAGCTAGAGGGGCGAGCAAATTCTCCCATTTACTTTGGTCCCGCTCTTCCTCCTCCCACATATCATCTAGCACAAGTAAGAACTTTTTAGACATGACCTCCTCCTCGACACGCCTTTGAAGTTCCCCAAGTGTCTCCAAACGAGGCCTCTCCTTCTTAAGAGATTCCAACATATCTGCAATGACTTTTTTCACATCAAAGTTGTTGGAAACACAAACCCACATTTTAAGATAAAATTCCTTTGTAATTTCATCATCTTTATAAACATGTTGCAAGAGAGATGTCTTCCCCATACCACCATGGCCCACTATAGATAGAAGAGAAATGTTTCTGTACAAATCAGTTCCCCGAGGCTCATTTGATGGATTCCTGATCAGCCACTTCATAACAAGCTCCTTCTCCTTGCCTCGACCGATGAAATCATTTTTAGGTAAGGATCCCGTTTCACGTGCTCCGTGCAGCTCAAGCTGCTGCTTCTGAAGATCCTTCTTTGCGTGTTTTACAAGATGAAGGAAAGTATCAACACCAGTCGTTGAAACTTTATGAAGTTTCTGCACAGCCTCCTCCAGTCGCTTCAAGGTGGGATCAATTTTGAGAGCACGTTTGCCAATTTTGACAAGTTTTTTCTTCATGGATTTCATGATGGAACGCACCTTTCTCAGCTTCTTGTTTTTGGTCACCTGTTCTTCAAGTTCAATGTACTCCAGCTCATCAACCACATCATATGCATCATCAATGGCATCTCGAAGCTGCCATAGCCATTTGTTAAGATGCGGATTTTGTTCTGTGATCTGCTCTTGGCTGGAAGCAAAGTGGACGACAGCTTGGATATGGGGGAGATTCTCTTGCAGCTTTACCAGCTCCTCCTTCATGCCTGTCTGCCATCTGACTTGATCTTTTAGGTAACGGAAGCCAGCGTTGATGATCTCCTCCATAATTGGATCAAGAAACATATCCGCCATGGCAACGACGATCGATGTAGAGCAGAACAAGTGAACAGTAAGAGAAAAAAAAAGGAGATTGGAAGAGATGAGAACACGATAGTCTACCGGCTCAGGATGATATACTGGTTAAGATAAGGGAAATCCTCACATCCTTTATCTCAACCATTCCTTTGAAATCCGATGGTCCAGAGGAGACGTCAACAGCGCCAAGGAATTCCAGCTGGAAATGGTCAAATGTGGCGTCGCTTCCCTATCTTCACATGCAGAAAGACATAGCTCTCTTCCACTTAATTATTTTTTTATTTTTTTATTTTTTTTTTTTGGGTGGGGAAATAAGGACGAAGCCCCAATAATATTCTTGCTTTTTCACAAAGCTCCAAAAGTTCACATGCGCACTACGTAATGTAGATCCATATGATATGCTATTCTGTATTCGTATAAATTTATTTTACTTTAATCATTTTAATATAATCAATTCATTTGACTTTAATGATAAAGATGAAGACTCTTCAATTCATCAGTATAAAAAATATATAATAAAATTAAAAATATAATAAAAATTAAGAATAAAAATATATATATATGATGTTAAATAGCATCAAATTAGTAAATTGAAGAAGTTTCATTCAGTACAGCCTGCCTGATAATTTGTAATTCTTAATAAATTAGAAAAATTCATGTTATTACAATTTTAATTATATTTTCTGTAATAAAAATTTATTAATTTCATTCTTATGAATAATATTAATTATTAATTATAACAAGCTTAACATGACAATTCAAATTGTCGGGTATTTGATCACAAGCAACATCTTTATTATCAGATTCAAGTATACTCTATCTAGTTCAACATGAAACGAAGGCATACAGGTTGAAGATTATGAAAGTGCTGCAAGTATATTGACCATATAGCTTCCCATAGATCTAACCATTCCTAGTGAGAATTTATTGACCACATAGCTTAACAAGATTATGAAAGTGTTGCATGTTCAAGTTGGAGTTTCATTGCAGTCAAATGCTCTCGTAACCATTAAAATATATCATCACGTAGTTCATCAATTAATGACTCTAAATTTGGGTCTCATTACTTGTAGAAATCTGAAGCAATTTAGAGCTCTAATATTAAATCTCATGCAAGGCTTGCCAAAACTCTTTAGTTTTCTACTGAAAACCATTGTTGTAAATAACATTCAAAAATAAATAATGATACGATGCAATTTTAATTGATTTTATGTCGAATTTGCGAACAAACTCTGTTAAAATCTTAATGGATCCATAAGAACGGCATGATAATGCCACTACAAATATTGAGTTCTAAAAGCAAATTTCAATGGATCAGCAGTACTATGAGGAATGCAAAGCAGAAGAAGAGTTCTGCATGAAAATCTTAAACTTGAGCACTGAACTCATACATCATGCGACATACATGCATATAAGCACATTTCAAATGATTAGCAAAAACTATGCACAAGGTGTAGATTACCACATTAAACCATCAGCATCAGCCTAACAAATATATATATATATATATATATATATATATATATATATATATATATATATATATATATATATATATATATATATATATATATATATATATATATATACTCTGAAAGATATATCATAATTCAAGATGGAGTATTAACTCATCTTTGTAGATATTTCCCATAGCACATCATGACATACAAACTCCTTAAGATTTGATAATCAACTTTGTTTATAGCCAAAAATGGCATCAGCGTGATTGATTGTACCCATGTGGATGCCTGAATTTCTAAGAAGAAGCTAATGGCAACACATAGGATAGTGGAACCCAACACAAAATGTATAAAAATTCAATATATGCTCCGCCTACATAATGAGTGGATGGGAAGCACATGAAAAATCAGTCATCTTCCATTCTAGCCACACCAAATCACAGTTGTGAGTTTCTAAGCCACCTCCAAGATAGAGCTTTAATACTTCATGATGCACTAACTATTCGTAAAGAATTTATGACTTAGATGAGATATATGCTTAGAAAATCAATATTTTGCATGCTCACCTTCTCTATTACTTCATGTCAAGCACATCAAATGCACAACATATTGAAATGAAATGATGGATAATACAGAGATTAACTTTTATATTAAAAAGTACAATCAGTACATGCAATCAGACTTGCCAAAGCTTCTACGAATTCATCTCTATACATCTATAGATCTCAATGCAAATTTCATCATAAATCCCCAAGGACAACCCGACTCTATGAAAATTTCAAACGATGTGCATCGTTCTATCACCTCAAGCTAAATCAGTAGTGATACATCATTAAAAAATTATCTTACTCGGGCACGAATCTCAAGGCAAATTAAGTTTAAAACTTTTGAAATTAAAATTGGGACCATCTGAACTCCGATTTCACCAAATTCGAAGTGCAAGCCTTTGTTGTCGAAGTAGATATGACTTTTGGGTGGGGAAATAAGGACGAAGCCCCAATATTCTTGCTTTTTCACAAAGCTCCAAAAGTTCACATGCGCACTTCGTAATGTAGATCCATATGATATGCTATTCTGTATTCGTATAAATTTATTTTACTTTAATCATTTTAATATAATCAATTCATTTGACTTTAATGATAAAGATGAAGACTCTTCAATTCATCAGTATAAAAAATATATAATAAAATTAAAAATATAATAAAAATTAAGAATAAAAATATATATATATAGATGTTAAATAGCATCAAATTAGTAAATTGAAGAAGTTTCATTCAGTACAGCCTGCCTGATGATTTGTAATTCTTAATAAATTAGAAAAATTCATGTTATTACAATTTTAATTATATTTTCTGTAATAAAAATTTATTAATTTCATTCTTATGAATAATATTAATTATTAATTATAACAAGCTTAACATGCCAATTCAAATTGTCGGGTATTTGATCACAAGCAACATCTTTATTATCAGATTCAAGTATACTCTATCTAGTTCAACATGAAACGAAGGCATACAGGTTGAAGATTATGAAAGTGCTGCAAGTATATTGACCATATAGCTTCCCATAGATCTAACCATTCCTAGTGAGAATTTATTGACCACATAGCTTAATAAGATTATGAAAGTGTTGCATGTTCATGTTGGAGTTTCATTGCAGTCAAATGCTCTCGTAACCATTAAAATATATCATCACGTAGTTCATCAATTAATGACTCTAAATTTGGGTCTCATTACTTGTAGAAATCTGAAGCAATTTAGAGCTCTAATACTAAATCTCATGCAAGGCTTGCCAAAACTCTTTAGTTTTCTACTGAAAACCATTGTTGTAAATAACATTCAAAAATAAATAATGATACGATGCAATTTTAATTGATTTTATGTCGAATTTGCGAACAAACTCTGTTAAAATCTTAATGGATCCATAAGAACGGCATGATAATGCCACTACAAATATTGAGTTCTAAAAGCAAATTTCAATGGATCAGCAGTACTATGAGGAATGCAAAGCAGAAGAAGAGTTCTGCATGAAAATCTTAAACTTGAGCACTGAACTCATACATCATGCGACATACATGCATATAAGCACATTTCAAATGATTAGCAAAAACTATGCACAAGGTGTAGATTACCACATTAAACCATCAGCATCAGCCTAACAAATATATATATATATATATATATATATATATATATATATATATATATATATATACTCTGAAAGATATATCATAATTCAAGATGGAGTATTAACTCATCTTTGTAGATATTTCCCATAGCACATCATGACATACAAACTCTTTAAGATTTGATAATCAACTTTGTTTATAGCCAAAAATGGCATCAGCGTGATTGATTGTACCCATGTGGATGCCTGAATTTCTAAGAAGAAGCTAATGGCACACATAGGATAGTGGAACCCAACACAAAATGTATAAAAATTCAATATATGCTCCGCCTACATAATGAGTGGATGGGAAGCACATGAAAAATCAGTCATCTTCCATTCTAGCCACACCAAATCACAGTTGTGAGTTTCTAAGCCACCTCCAAGATAGAGCTTTAATACTTCATGTTGCACTAACTATTCGTAAAGAATTTATGACTTAGATGAGATATATGCTAAGAAAATCAATATTTTGCATGCTCACCTTCTCTATTACTTCATGTCAAGCACATCAAATGCACAACATATTGAAATGAAATGATGGATAATACAGAGATTAACTTTTATATTAAAAAGTACAATCGGTACATGCAATCAGACTTGCCAAAGCTTCTACGAATTCATCTCTATACATCTATAGATCTCAATCCAAATTTCATCATAAATCCCCAAGGACAACCCGACTCTATGAAAATTTCAAACGATGTGCATCGTTCTATCACCTCAAGCTAAATCAGTAGTGATACATCATTAAAAAATTATCTTACTCGGGCACGAATCTCAAGGCAAATTAAGTTTAAAACTTTTGAAATTAAAATTGGGACCATCTGAACTCCGATTTCACCAAATTCGAAGTGCAAGCCTTTGTTGTCGAAGTAGATATGACTTTTGGGTGGGGAAATAAGGACGAAGCCCCAATATTCTTGCTTTTTCACAAAGCTCCAAAAGTTCACATGCGCACTTCGTAATGTAGATCCATATGATATGCTATTCTGTATTCGTATAAATTTATTTTACTTTAATCATTTTAATATAATCAATTCATTTGACTTTAATGATAAAGATGAAGACTCTTCAATTCATCAGTATAAAAAATATATAATAAAATTAAAAATATAATAAAAATTAAGAATAAATATATATATATATATATATATGATGTTAAATAGCATCAAATTAGTAAATTGAAGAAGTTTCATTCAGTACAGCCTGCCTGATGATTTGTAATTCTTAATAAATTAGAAAAATTCATGTTATTACAATTTTAATTATATTTTCTGTAATAAAAATTTATTAATTTCATTCTTATGAATAATATTAATTATTAATTATAACAAGCTTAACATGCCAATTCAAATTGTCGGGTATTTGATCACAAGCAACATCTTTATTATCAGATTCAAGTATACTCTATCTAGTTCAACATGAAACGAAGGCATACAGGTTGAAGATTATGAAAGTGCTGCAAGTATATTGACCATATAGCTTCCCATAGATCTAACCATTCCTAGTGAAAATTTATTGACCACATAGCTTAACAAGATTATGAAAGTGTTGCATGTTCAAGTTGGAGTTTCATTGCAGTCAAATGCTCTCGTAACCATTAAAATATATCATCACGTAGTTCATCAATTAATGACTCTAAATTTGGGTCTCATTACTTGTAGAAATCTGAAGCAATTTAGAGCTCTAATACTAAATCTCATGCAAGGCTTGCCAAAACTCTTTAGTTTTCTACTGAAAACCATTGTTGTAAATAACATTCAAAAATAAATAATGATACGATGCAATTTTAATTGATTTTATGTCGAATTTGCGAACAAACTGTTAAAATCTTAATGGATCCATAAGAACGGCATGATAATGCCACTACAAATATTGAGTTCTAAAAGCAAATTTCAATGGATCAGCAGTACTATGAGGAATGCAAAGCAGAAGAAGAGTTCTGCATGAAAATCTTAAACTTGAGCACTGAACTCATACATCATGCGACATACATGCATATAAGCACATTTCAAATGATTAGCAAAAACTATGCACAAGGTGTAGATTACCACATTAAACCATCAGCATCAGCCTAACAAATATATATATATATATATATATATATAAACTCTGAAAGATATATCATAATTCAAGATGGAGTATTAACTCATCTTTGTAGATATTTCCCATAGCACATCATGACATACAAACTCCTTAAGATTTGATAATCAACTTTGTTTATAGCCAAAAATGGCATCAGCGTGATTGATTGTACCCATGTGGATGCCTGAATTTCTAAGAAGAAGGTAATGGCACACATAGGATAGTGGAACCCAACACAAAATGTATAAAAATTCAATATATGCTCCGCCTACATAATGAGTGGATGGGAAGCACATGAAAAATCAGTCATCTTCCATTCTAGCCACACCAAATCACAGTTGTGAGTTTCTAAGCCACCTCCAAGATAGAGCTTTAATACTTCATGTTGCACTAACTATTCGTAAAGAATTTATGACTTAGATGAGATATATGCTTAGAAAATCAATATTTTGCATGCTCACCTTCTCTATTACTTCATGTCAAGCACATCAAATGCACAACATATTGAAATGAAATGATGGATAATACAGAGATTAACTTTTATATTAAAAAGTACAATCAGTACATGCAATCAGACTTGCCAAAGCTTCTACGAATTCATCTCTATACATCTATAGATCTCAATGCAAATTTCATCATAAATCCCCAAGGACAACCCGACTCTATGAAAATTTCAAACGATGTGCATCGTTCTATCACCTCAAGCTAAATCAGTAGTGATACATCATTAAAAAATTATCTTACTCGGGCACGAATCTCAAGGCAAATTAAGTTTAAAACTTTTGAAATTAAAATTGGGACCATCTGAACTCTGATTTCACCAAATTCGAAGTGCAAGCCTTTGTTGTCGAAGTAGATATGACTTTTGGATTGATTGATTGATTTTATTTTTATAGGATTGAATTTTATTTTATTATGTGTATTTATTGACAAGCGCTATTGTAGACACCTCAAATTGTATATGTAATTTTGAATGATAATTAAAAAAATATTTTTGAGATTCAATAGGATTTGGATGACCTTGATTGATGCATGCAAATACTTTGGTTGATTGATTGATTGTGTATGTACGATGTCGTGATTCTGTGATTAACTTATATATTGCCTTAGATTAGGAACACTCTAATTTGTCATTTAAAGTGTCTCAAAATGAGCTAAAGTTAAGTTCTCAATATGGCAACAACAGTGGAATTTAGATCCTATGTAGTCCGTTCTTTGTAAAAAGTGTTAAAGGGAATGAAGGCCTTTAATTAAGCACCCTTTAAGAAAATATAGAATATAAAATCAGGATATTCTTCAGTTTCCTCACTCTAAGATTTCCTCTATCAACCCTGCTTCATCCAAATATTTCCATTCCCCAACTGGGTGGTTCCCCCTCAATTGTGTCAATCATCCCTCCTCCGCTCGCACCCAAACTTTTCATCACAAGCTCATCTTCTCCCTTCAAATTCAGCACCCCTTTGATCATATTCAACCTCTCACCTTTCAAATTTGACAACCTCTTTGTTGATTGTAACTACCGATAAAGTGGCAAATCACCCATGACCCATACACGATCTCACCAAACTGCTCCCCACAACCACCTCTCTCGACATAAAAATGACTCCTCCTCTCATTCAAATGGAATATGAACATAGAGAAGGAAGATTTTTGGGAGCTTACCTCAGGCGAACGAAGCCCGACTCCAGCGATCAAACCCCGACCTCCTTGCATCTGCACTGACAGCTGCCTCCACTTCTTGCTCAGGTCCAACCAGTTGTCTTCTCTAAGCTTGAAGCTGGCTTGACCGATGCCTTCCTTCCACTTTGGCCTTGCCGAGTTTGACCTCCATCTGCTTGCTCAAGTGGAACAGATCGCAAGCCCTAACCAGCCCAACCATCTTCCGCCCAGCGACCAGCCGCCGACCTCCCTTCGTCATTGACCGCCAATTGCTTGCACCCCATCTACCGAAGTCTGCCGACCTCGCCTCCATGCCCGAGCCCAACTAGCGTCCATCCCTGCCTCCCTGCCTGCTCGGGCTTTCCCTTCTCCCACTCTTTGATTATATATATATATATATATATATATATATATATATATATATATATATATATATATAGAGAATGGAGATTTTCAAACAGGTGGGAGCAAGAAAGGACAAAATTTAAAGGAAGCATAGGGGTTTGATCCGGTCCACTGAAGCCCTCGGTTGTCAAGCTTATCAGACTGAGGGATTGAAGACTTAAAGACCCAATTTCCTCGCCATTGATTCGCTTCAGCTGAGTCTAGCTAAAAGGGAAAATGCCCTCCTTACCTCCCAGGCACTGGGGAGGAGATGCCAGAAGGCTACCAAAATTTTCTAAAAAAATCATGACTTAGCCAAATTTTTTAAAGACAATCGTCGGCAATCACCTGCAACCAAATGATTAATCAAATCTTTTGAAGACCAATTCAGGGACCCGATGATGTCCTAAAGCCCCTGGTCGTTGATTCGCTCCGGCCGGGTGGAGCTGAAAGGGAAAATGCCCTCCTTACCTCCCGGCGCTGGGGAGAGGATGCTAGAAGGCTGTCAGATTTTGAGGGGACAAAAAACTGCCTCTTAAAATAAAATTAAATTCTTAAATTAATAGGTTCCACACAAATTGAAGACTCGAATTCCACTAATGGGATCAATTTGCTTTCCTAATCTCCTTGATGTCAAATTATTCCAGTCGAGTCAAGTCCAAAGGGCAAGCGCCCTCCTTACCTCCTAGCGTCGGGGAGGGGACATTGGGAGGTTGATGAAATTTTCAGTGTACAAAATGGGACTTGGATGGAAAATTAAAAATTGATTTGAACATAATTCAAACATAAAATCAATTTTAAATTAAATTTGATCGAATAAAGTTGGATTTAAATTTAAATTGGACTCAAATATGAACTCGATTTAAAATTGAATTGATATGTGATATATACAAAATGAGTTTTTAATCAGGATCTCACACTCCAAGAAATAACAAAATTATTTGAGCCACTATTAAATCATGAATAATATTAATTATAAACATAATTTGGGAAAGCTAGGAAACATTTTAATTTTTAGATTGATGAGTGATAATGAGCATCTTACTTTAAGAACTGTATATGTCAATCAATATAAAAATACTTATGTTGATTTAAAAGTTTAATGGGTGCACATCGAGCATTTTAAATAGTGAATATTCAAATGTTAATACAATTGTTCCATTCCATACTTCTCTAAAATTTTTAATGCTATCTTAGACAGTTTGATTTTGAAGAGAAGTTGACTTGACATTGATAAGTAGGTCTGCAGAAGATGAAGGAAATATGAGGATTATTATTGAATCAAGTACACAAACTAAACTTACAAGATCATTTGTTGCAAGTAACTTAAGTTGCGATGATAGAGAGAAAATGATCTTATAGCTTTAATGATATATAACAATAACATCCATTATCACATAAACAGTCACCTATGGGCCACAATATAGTCTTGACATATGTTCGATAGTTTCCTAACATATGCTCGATAGTCTCCTACAAACACAAGATCAATGTGTAATGAACGCAACAACTCACCAGTCAACACACATAAAGAAGTTAGTGATGAATATAACCCATTTGATAGTTAATATTGACATGCAAGTAAATAAACTAAATTTATATGCATGTAATGTCAATTAATCTATTAAGAATGTTTCCTCCAAGTGTACATGGGACCTTTGTAATAAATATCGCATCATATATGGATCTTCTGCAAATATGAAGAAGAAGATTGCAACAAATACGACACACTGCATGCAAACAAAAGTAACAAACCTATAATAAATGCAAGAATCCACAAACAACAATTGAAGATTCATCAGTACACAACATATTATCTGCAAGAAGCAGCAAACAACATATAACGCCACCAGATCGACAACATACTTATACAAGCGGACAAAAGGCGTTGCTAAATGAAATCGCTAACACAATGGGTCACATTTAAATTTTTAAAAAAATGCCCCTTATGCATTAAATATGATCTCTTAAACTAAAGCACAAACACCCTGCATGTACTCCGATAAACATGTTAAAGTTACAAGCATAAATGTTCGAGAATGATGCGCATGATCAAATGTTTATTAATAAAATATTTTATTTTTAAACTAAACACCACCCTGTATGTGCTCCTATAAATGTTTTAAAGTTACAAACACAAATGTCAGAGAATGATACGCAGGGTCAAATGCTTATTTTATTTATCAAATTAAACGCAACTCGCTTGTGCTCCAATTATCACATCTAAGTCCTAAATCTAATGATTCGAGAATATTGCACAGGTTAAGTATTCAAGTTTCATCCTCCTCCTTGAAAGGACTGGAGTTGATATGACTTGAAGTACAAAATGTCTCCCAAATTCCTACGAAAATACAAGTGATTTTAATGACACCCCGATGATGGTCGTGTTGACAGAAAATCTAAACCTGAGAGGTCAAATCTTAAATCAAACAAAAGTCTAAATCCCTTAAATGAATTCTTTCACTTAAAAACTTGAAACTAAAAATCATCCAACTCCTGCAACAGTTTGTCGGGGGTGATACATTTGAAATTAACCTCAACTCACAAAGAGCGAATACGTGTCGGGTGTATCACTATGATTCATCCTCAAATAGTCTCTTGCCAGCAGGGACATGACACGTGCCCTCTGATCGGGTGATTTCGCGGCAAAATAACACAATTATATTACGATCACGGTCAAAGCCCATATGTTCTCTAATGGCGTCAAACCCTTGAGCAATTGATCATATGATATATCCGATGTGCATAAAACCCTCTGTTAGCTAATATGGGTTCATATATATTCCGTTAGATAAATACCAACCCAGATCTACAAGGTATTCTTGGACGAAACAATCCATGACTACTGATAAAGTACATTATGTCAGGTTGGGTCTACTTCCTCCTCTGACTAAGTAGACCAGGGATCATAACAGCTTAGGACGACAGTACAATGAGATCTTGATCGGGCTCGTCTTCATTCCCCTCATCACCAGCTTTAAGTTCATGGTGATAAATTCCAAATCATAAAATCAAATTGAAACCCTAAAACTATTGCTATTATACACTAGATTTATGATCCATACGACCTAACCAAGAAAGTGTAAAATAAATATTAATGAATGAGCCATTAGCCCATTGCTAGGCACCAGGCAACCTGCGTAAGAATTGAGGTAGCCAGCAATTTGCATAAGCATAGATAACCATCAAGTTTAGGTTCATCTTACAACCCAATTGCATTAACAATTTCCTTCAA
Organism: Dendrobium huoshanense; assembly: GCA_016618105.1. NCBI lineage: Eukaryota > Viridiplantae > Streptophyta > Magnoliopsida > Asparagales > Orchidaceae > Dendrobium > Dendrobium huoshanense. The sequence goes on from CM028354.1 coordinate 1,238,639, forward strand.
TTCTGAAGTTTTTTTCAACATAAAGTTTTTCTCTTTCTGGATGTTTGCATATCATCTTTCAGCCTCCTCGCACCTTAGACATATCATCTGCTCGCAATGTTGTTCTCCAAATCAGCCTTCTTTTTAATCAACTTTTTTCTTTTTTTTTTCTATTTTTACTTTCTCGACATATATCAAAAAATTTTTGATTTAAAATCTTAAATAATGAGAAGCTTTTGCAGGTTTTCTGATTGATAAGAAGCACCACTTTAAGGCTTCGTTTGGGACAGTTTTTTTTACTGCTTTTTAAAATGGAGTTTTAGTACAAAATTTTTTATTTTTTACTAAAACTTTATTTTAAAAAGTAATAAAAAAGTCATCACAAACGAAACCTAAATCTTAAATTTGAACGGATGATGAAGACTTTTTTTTAAAAAATAAATAAAATCTTTTTTGGTGGAATCGATTTGAAGTATAGTAAGTCCGGACTCCGCACAGAATAATTTCTCATCCCAAGTCTACGAGGGGCTGCGACGCCGACATTTTCCCGCTACCCGGCGGCGTGCAATGGGAAAAGTAGCAGTGTTACCAAAAATTATTCTTACTTCTCTATGCCAACTCTAATCTTTAAAGCCTTCGAAGTGATGCCGCTACTGTCTCGCTCTCTACAATTTATCGGGACAGCTACATCCAACGGAACCTTCAAAGCTGCCATGTCTTCTTCCAGCTTTAATGTACGAGGCGTCGCCCGTTCTTGTTTACCAATCTCAAGTTCTAACCCTTACTCAATCGCTAAATCTTTTTGTTTTGTTGTTTTCTTCTTGTAGGCAAGGGGCCGAAATCACTGGCTTCGTGGATTCTGCGACCGAGCACCGGCACGAGGCTACGAAGGATTGATCAAAGTTGAAGCCTTCGTGAGCGGTGATTCGCATGTCAGTGACGTGAGGGCTGCCAACTACGGGCATCGCCAAGGCTACCCGCAGCAGCAGTTCTGGCCTTGGAAGCCATCACCGCCACCTTTTCGGGCGGGGCCACCCCCAAAGTCTGCCGATCACAGAAATTGGATTTTTGCTGCTTCACAGCCAACTCCGGACCTAGGTAAGTCTCCGTTTGCTGTTGAATATCCGTACGCTATATACAGATGGTCAGTTTTATTGATATTCAAGTCTGCGGATTTAGGGTTTGTTAAACGCTGAGATAGTGCTTACTCAGTAAAAGTGAAATAAGCAGAAACATAGAAATAGACTGGTGGCAGGATTTCGCTTGGTGCGTGTTATTTTAGCTGATATGGGATTATGCAGGATTTTGCAGTTGTTCATGCTGGTGAACTGTAGTAGGACTAGCGTGTGTGATGCTTCGTATAGGTGAATCCCTAGGGGGTAGGCGAAGCCACAAGACCAAGGAATTGTGATTTTTGCCAATTTTTCTCATAAGAAAGGTCATGGTTAGTTGTTGTAGAAGAGCTAAGGGGTGGCATGAGGAGCTGATGATTAAGCCTAATTGCTTTAGTTTGTTGGTTATTGAGAACCACTTCCCAGGCGTCCGTTTAAACCTAGATATGAGCAAATATGGTTAGGGTGTTGTGAGTCTCTGACATGTACACTTCTTCAATGAGATGCCCGTGAATAAATACATTGGACATGCCATTGAAAAGTCGAGTAATGGGCCAATCATTGGAAAGGGTGATGGTAAGGAGGACACGAATGGTATGTATTTTTGCGATTGGGTTGAAGATTTTGGCACAACTTATATCTTCCTTTAACTTGAAACCTTATGCTATTAGTCTGGCCTTCTATCGAGCAATTGAGCCCTTTGAGTGGCACTTGGTCCACTTGCATCTCAAAAGGCTTTAAGTTGGTGAAAAAGGAACAAGAATCCATTTACCTTTTTGCTGTAGAGCTTTAAATTCTTGGGACAGGGTTGTGCGCTAGTAATGTCCCCAAACGATAATAGAATAGCAAGTTAGTTTTTTTGTTGTGGTGATGTTTGTGAGGCTAAGGACATCTTTTGACTTACAATGACCATAATTAAATGTGGTTATCATGGCATGCCCCTCTAGATGAGCAGATGAATGATTGGGTGGAGTAGATATTGTGATAAGTTGAATGAGTGGTTCCAATGTTTAAAATTGCGTAGTCGGGTATTGAGGCGTTTTTCGTTCATGAAGCGAGGCATAAGCCTCAAGGCTTTTTGAGGTGTAAGCCTCAAAATCAAAAGAATGTAATGATAAATTTTTATATAGTAATGAGTAAATAATATATAAAACATAAAAATGCACAAGATATGAGTTCACTCAACTAATCATCACTTCACCTTCATCATCTACAAAACACTCATCATCAAATACTACATCCTCGCAAAGCAAAGGATCTTCATCATCCATTAATCATTTTTTCTGCAAGTTTCTGTCTCCGAGTCTCCTATTGTACATAATGTATACCAGTGAATTCATCCTCAATGTCGACAAGTGATTTCTCCTCTTTGTATGTACTTGATTGTAGGTACTCCAAAATTTTTCACAGCCAGATGAAGATCATGTCAAGCCCAAAACTTTCACAGTAAAATGCTACAATTCTAGAGTCCCATCACTAAATTGAATATACCACTCAACTAATATTTACATAAGAGAGTTTAATTAGTGCTCAAAGAATAACTTTTAAATAAATGTTTAAAACATTAAATGAAATTACCTGGAGATCGTTTGGCAATTGTATCATTTGCTTGTTGTAATCCAAAAAAGTTTTCTTTGTTCCTAAAATGTACCAATTGCATGTCAGTATTTGATCATTCAGTTGCATCACTTATTAGCTGATCCATGCAACAATACAATCCCAATTTTATTTCAGGATTTGTAGACTTATTCTCTGCATATTGATATTGAAGGTTTAGGTAATAGCCAACTGCATACAAGTGCCGGTAAAGCTTTAGCTCCCACCTATCATCAATAATATTCCAAATTTTCCTAAAGCTTCTCTCTTCGCCTCCTAAGTTGGAGGCAGTCATCTCTTTGACTTCATTCATAGCATTGTAGATGAAACCCATTGCAGTCTTCTTCTCAGCATCCATCATCTTTAAAACATTAACCAAATGTCTAGTGGTTGTAATAGTATACAAGATATTTTGCCAAAATATGTAATTTAAAATAATCTTTCTAATCTCTTTTCCCACAGCCTTTTTCGCCCAAGCACAACTCAACCATTGTGTAGATATGAACATAGCCTCTAAAGGTTGTCTATCATCCAGCATACTCTCTAAGGTCAAGTACTTGATGGAAAATCTTGTTGTTGTTGACCTTAAAATTTCTTTATTTGAAAATTTTCTTATAAGAGCTAGAACCCAAGAGTGGTTGTAAATAAATTTGGTTATTTTTTTTGATTTAGTATGTGCATTCTTGTGTTGAGGTATCCCAAGCTTCTCAAGAATCAGATCTTGGGTTTTTTTTTTTTAATTTTTTTAAAATAGCTTTAATTTATTTTCATTATAAGATTTTCTGAGTAGTCTATATACACTTTCACACTTTATACAAAATCAAGCAATAAATTTAAATTAGCTTTTTTAATTTTCTACTTCTCTGTAGTATTTATTGTTAGACATGGAGACGGTGGGTGAGGGTCCTCGAACATTCAAATGTATAAGTTAAAGAGGTGTTGCATAGCGAGATTGAGCTTAGGAAAATGTAGTTGATAACTTTTCAATACAAAATAGATTTACTTTACTATTTGGACTTGGAAAATAATCATAATTGTGTCACTTTGAGCTAAAGTTAAAAGAGTAGCAGAGGAGGGGTGTCCAAACTGGTTGTGCCAAAGATCCTGAATCAATTTTGTGGGTATATGGGCAAGGTTTGCTGATTGAATTTTGGATTTCCATGTCAGATGATTCCCTGGGTTAATTGAAGAAATTAGTTGTTAGGAGGAGAAGAACTGTTGGGTAGAAGCTTTGATACTGACTAAAAAGAAAATAAACTGAAAGCATAAAAATAGAGTAGATGCAAAGCTTAGACAATATGCTAGAAGAGAAAGCCGCACTTTAACTGTTTACCTCCAAATGCTACTCTCAAAGATTGGAGCTGATTCATTCAAAAGTGGTGAGATTGTTGTCGATCCAGTACAGCTCCATTTTAGTGGCAACCTCATTGTAGTTATTTTTGATCATTTGGCTGTTGAAGCTTTAGTAAATGTGGCATATTTCTATCACTGATCAAAGATATTGTCAGAAGTGGCCACAACCAAATAACCATGCCCCTTGGCATGCTCTTGATGTGAGCAGCATGTTGATGGCTTTTGATCGCTATGGGGCTTGCTTTTTATAATGCAATATTTTCAAAGAGAGATTTGATCTTTTTGCATCCATTGTGCTTTTGTTACTCCACCAAATTATTGAGCTATTCACCTCAAAATGCTACTCTTGAGGATAGACGTTGATCCATGCAATAGTAGTGGGATTGTTGTCGATCCACATGACAACTTTATTTTAGAGGCAACCTCATTGTAGCTATTTTTGATCATTTGACTATCAATACTTTGATCACCACCACCGTTGCACTCATGAGATCCACGGTTAAGACATGCCATATTTGTATCGCCAATCAAAGGCATTATCAGAAGTGGCCACAATCAGATAACTATGGTGTGTGATGAAGTATCATTGCTTGATGAAGGCCTAGTAGATTCCAATGGATGACAGGTTTAGGAGAATCTCTTATATATATTTGTCAACAATTAATATCACACTATGCTACAAGATTCTCCTAGGGCCATAGAACGTGGTGTGGCAAAATCTATTTTAAATAGTGTTAATCATTAAAAAGTTGACGTCAAGTAGTTGGGATGAGGCTAATGGCTGTGATGTAAAAAATCATGAATACTTCATTAATAATTTAGCACTATAAGAGATAGAATGTTCTAAATGCATATAAATACATGTCATATAAATATACTGTAAGATTGCTTTAGCATATAAAAATTTATATTGTCTAATAGTATAAAGAATATAACACCCTTAATTGTTGAGAATTTGAAAAATCTGTCCGGTGCATAACTTAGTTATAAACCACTTTGACTTTTTGATTATGAGTTAACAAATGCTTATTGCTATTATTTGTAATTTGTCAATCTACAATAAAACACTTGCATGCAAAATCTTTTTTCTGGCCTTTTGAAGTATATTTAATTTACTTGCCTTAATTGGATAAATTTGGATAAAATTGCATATGCTCTAAAGTTATAACTAATTGATTGCAGATCTTGAAATTAAGTTGTAGCATTTTGAATATTTTGGTTAGAACTTCTACGTGTTGTCCCCTATATTTTCAAAAAAAATGTTATTTGAAAGTAACAAGATATTTTAAAAGGAAAAATTCTATTTGCTCTTGCTGATTTTATGATATGTATTGTTTATCTTGCCTTGGTATGAAAGCTTTAAATGAAGCTAATCCAGTGCTTATTTCGTCTTAGGAATGGTTCTATATTTCAATGAAAGGACTTTGCATTAAATCCTATTTGCATGAGATTGTTACATTAGAAAATTTAAATGTGGATTTGTTCTATATTTTCATACAATGTTTGCTGATCTTCTGTTTCTCCCAACTATGATCATATTTTATAATTTTAATTTTATTCTATCAGAGAGGTTCAAAGTCTTATCATACAATATTCTTGCGGATTATCTTGCCTTAAACCATCAATCCGATCTGTACTCTCACATACCTAGTCACATATTGGCTTGGGAGTGGCGGAAAAGAAGGCTCTTTATAGAGTTTGGACTATGGTCTCCTGATATTATGTGCCTTCAGGTACTTCTACTTGCTTTTTATGCATACGGTTAGACAGATGGTCTTTACATTTAGATATTGATTTTGGTTAAAAACTTGTTTAATAAAACTTCTTCTCTGCATATTGAAATATCCGGGAAAATAACTACTCAGTAATGTAGATTTGTGTGCTGTATTAATCTATCTTCATCAATGAATTTAAAAGCTGTTGTCCTAGTATGCAAGTTTCACCTCGTAATGTTGACCTTAATCTTATGACCAAAGGAACACAAGAAAAAGAGAAGAAATACCTGGTATCCCCGTTGGATCCATGAAATCATCCGCAAAATCTGGCTCAACTCCCGTTGGAATCCCGTAGCTCGGCGCCGAATCCATCGCTTCTCCGCGATTTATGCCCAAACCCTGCTCGAGGAGGTCTGTTCCCGCTGTTATGTCACGACCCGGCCCGGTTAGCTCGCAAGTGCGAGGCGGGAACAGAGATCGGACATAAAGAAGATAAAAGAAACATTACAAGACAATTAATATAACTCCAAAATGAAACATCAATATTCCACTACAATCTCCTAACATAAAATTTTCTCTTTTCTTTCATTCAAAAATCACCAATCAAGGGATTTAACATTAAATGTACAAAAGCATACAAAAAGAGGATCTACAAGTATAATCTTTCATTTGCATTCTAGTTCTAATCCTCCTATACAAAACATCAAAATACAAAAGAACCTGCCACCCGTCGTCTCCCTACGACGGTAGGTGCGCGGTGGCTGATCAGTCATCTAACCCCCTCTTTTGGATCCTCCTGAAAAATATTCCCACAACGAGGGTGAGTTTTTAAGCTCAATAGGTGAGGATAAAAATTCATTTAAACATAGGGAGAAAAAAAAGAAACTACAACATGCTTGGCGTAGGGAAAATTAACAGAAAAATTATCAATTCTAAAGTAAGTTATGCTCAAGTGACAACATGTTTTTCTTTACATCAATTTCTTTCAAATGCTCAAACCTTTCATTACATTTCCTTTCTTCCTTTCCTTTCTTTCTTTCCTTTCTTTCTTTCCTTTCATTTTTAAAACATTGAGGCTCATTTAATCTCAATCACATATGACAATGCATGAAAAACATTCATATAATTTAGTACGTATATATATATATATATATATATATATATATATATATATATCACCCGTCTCAGGAGTATCACTTGTACTGATCAGGTACAATAAATTGGCCATTTCCTTTTCCATAGGTTCAAAAGAACCAACCTTTTCCACAGCTCATAAGAGCCTTCCTTTTCCATAGCTCGTGAGAGCCAACCTTTTCCATAGCTCATAAGAGCCAACCTTTTCCTTGTGATACTCCCGCATCAACATACTCATGCATTTATTACTTAAAATAATCTTAAATGAAATGCTCCATGTACTTTCCATAATGTATTCTTGCATGTAAGATAAGGAAATCATGTGAAGCAAGTGTATATCAAGAGTGTGTAAACCAAACATGAGTTAAGCATTGCATAGGAGAAACATTTGAAATCACTTCATGTATCCATAAACTTACAAAGGAAAATTGAGCCATAAAAGTTCATAATTAACATAAACAAATTGAACATTTCTATGTAATTGAATAAAGTACAAGTTACCTAACATTTAAAAGAATGTTCATCCCACCTACCTCAATTTGTACACCACAAGGAGAACCTTCAAAAAAATTCCCTTCTTGCCCTCCTTTCCTCTTATGAAAACAACTCTACAATTAACAAAACATAAGGTGTAAGCATAAGTTTCCTCCCTCAAACCATAAAAGAAAATCCTAGGCAAAGAATGTAGCCAACCAACACATCAAACATTGGTTTTTCTATAAAGCCCCTCACATTCTCTCTCGATTATAGTTTAGCCAACATTCCTAAGATCTTTAAACATGCAACACCTTTCCTACTCTCACATTATAAATAAGATATATCAAATTTTCGGAATTTAATAAATCCAAAATTAGAAAACCTTGCATTTCAAACAAAATCCATAAGGTAGCCTCTAAAATCCTCCCAAACACTAATAAAAACCATAAGGATCAAAAATTCCTTCATTAGAGAGAAACCCTAAATTCCTAAACCCAAAATTTTTGCTTAAACCCTATAATATCTTCACATAAAAACTTCCCCATACTCTTAAAAAGATCTTTTGTGAAGGCAATTTCCAAGAAGATAAATTTTGAGCAAAAACCCTAATTTTCAAAATCCATATTTCATAAAAATAATACACATTAGGGTTTAGAAACATCACACTACCCTTCCCTAAACTTTTCTCAAAGAAATCTTAAAGAAAACTCAAGTTTTCTCAAAACCCTAATTTTCATTTCATTGAGAAAACTCAAGGGAAGAAGGAGAAAACTCAAGCAAAACCCATACCTTAGCCTTTCCTTAGTCTTCCCTACAAATTTCCTCAAGCTTGGCCGCCGGAAACCGCCGCCGGAGCCGCCCGAAACCTTCTCCCGTCGCCTCACCCGTGCGCTCCCCCTTTCTCCTTGTCCGCTCGGTTTGGGCAAAAGACCGAATGAGGGGAAAAGAGGGGGGTCTCGGTTTGCCTAATAGGGAGAAAAGGAGTAGGCCAAAAGACTCAATTGCCCTCACTTAAGTAGATTTGACCTTTAGAAAGCTTAGGGGTAGTTTGGGTATTTATGAGCTTCTAAAAATCATAACTCTCAATTAAAACGGAATTAAATATAAGTTTTATATACCAAATTGATCAGAATTTTACGCTCCATTTTATAAAATTATTTGCATCGAAATCTGACAACTTCGAATTTTTCACTTAAAGTACGTCGCGGCGCTTTGAAAAGCGTGCGAAGTCTGAAATGGCTTTTGCGGGTTTTTACATGTTAAATACCCGAGCAAACGAAGTAGAGGCTGCTTCCTTCGGCAGACCTCTCCCACGACTTCTTTCCCCATTCGCTACTCTCTCCTCTGTCCGACACCACTCGCTCCACTGCCCTCTCCCGACCTCAAGCCGAAGTCGAAGCCCCGCTCTCCTCCCGTCTCCCTCCTCTGATCAAATCCCGTCTGAGTCGCTCAATCCCGAGAGAGAGAGAGAGAGAGAGAGAGAGAGAGAGAGAGAGAGAGAGAGAGAGAGAGAGAGAGAGAGAGAGAGAGAGAGAGAGAGAGAGAGAGAGAGAGAGAGAGAGAGAGAGAGAGAGAGAGAGAGAGAGAGAGAGAGAGAGAGAGAGAGAGAGAGAGAGAGAGAGAGAGAGAGGAGAAGAAGAAGAAGAAGAAGAAGAAAGAAAAGAAGCTTTCTCCCTACCTTACTTCTCCAGTCTTCAAACCGAGCCGGCCTCCTACTCTTTGCCGCCATTCTTGCTCTCCTCCTTCGGCTGAGACAGAGATACAGAGAGAGAGAGAGAGAGAGAGAGAGAGAGAGAGAGAGAGAGAGAGAGAGAGCTCATACCCTTGCCCGATCCCTCTAGAGCCCAGCGCCTGAAGCCGCCTCTCCCTCTGTCTTGCTTCTTCGGCCCCTTTAGTTGGACAAGAAGATACATTTTGATCGGAAGCATCAATAGGGGCTCGCTGGTAAGGAAGGTAACTCCCCCTTTCATGCACTCCTTCGGCCAAATCCTGCAAAGCCGCCGAACCTATTCAACAGAGAGCTCGACTCTCTGATTAATGGATTTTAATCTAAATCCATTCTAAGATTAATTGCAAATTAATTATTAATTAATAATAATTAATTAGTAATTAATTTTAACTAATTTCAATTAACTAGCATTGATTATGAATTGATTATTATTTAATAGAATTGAGTACGATTAATTTTAATTAATCGTAATTAATTAATCATTAAATAATATTTAGTTATTATTAATTCTAGTTAACCATTCTTAGTTACAATTAGTTATACTAATTATTATGGTTAATTATAATTAAGATAATACAATAATTCCCTCCACTCTCTTCCCTCGATCCATGTGTCAACACCGTCGACCCTGCGCAGGTATAATCCCTCCTAAACCCTAAAACTCCGAGAACCCGTTTCAACGCATGCGTCGAGACAAAACGACCACCTATACACATTTTTCTTAGCGTGGTGGGAGGACGTGCGTCCCGACGCTTACGACGAAGCGGATAATCACCCAAATTCCTTCTTCGAAGTTCGTATTGCCTTGGAAACCCCGCATATGCACGCTTTTCTTAGCGTGGTGGGAAGGGATCCCGGTGCGATGCGCACGACGAAGTGGGGATACCCATAAGTACCCGCTTGCGGGGAAATAACTGCCTTGCTTACAAAATATTTCAAAAATAAAAAAAATACTTTTTTACAAAAAAAATACCCCATGCACGCTTTTCTTAGCGTGGTGGGGGATCGAAAAATTACACAGCCGCGGTGTCCTCGAAAGAGGGCATCTATCATGCACGCTTTTCTTAGCGTGGTGGGAAAGGCCCAGTTTTCCGTAGTTTTCCCCTAAACGGGGGAGATGTCGGAAGGCTGCCGAAATTTCGGCTGAAATATTGCTACATTTGGATCTCATTTGAACTCAAGAGAACAATTTGGGACTTGGATTTGATTGCACTCGAATGACATGCAAGAACAATGGTGAACTCGGACTTGTAAGCCTTTGAACTTGAGAAGACAATGAACTTGCGGACTTGAATCAATTGACTTAAGTGAACCTAAACTCAAATACATTTGAAAATATAAGATTTGAGCCTACATTTGATTTGAAAGTCAAATGAGAAGAACGAAGAGCTATAACTTAATTGAACTCAGAACAACCAAGGACTTGGAACTATGCTCAGAACTCAAATCAAAATGAACTAAATTTGAACTTGATCTATACATCAAGTGGACATGGCTTGAACTTGCAAAGTGAAATTAAACATGAACTCAAAGGACTACAGGGGACTCGAATGAAAGAAAGAGGATCTTCTTAAGCTTGAATTGTACTCAAAATTCAAATCATTTGGACTTGGACTTAATTGGGGCTTAAATGATCAATGAAAATTTGAATCAAATGACAATGCCTCAAATTTATAAATTGTACAAGAAGCTTGGAGTATAAATCCAATATTGGATTTGATGAACAAGCAACGAATGTATGAATTTGAATGACCTCTAATGAAGATTGAGAAATGACTACTCCAATCAGAATGCAAGTAAAGGATGATATCGAACTTATCATATGCATTAGACCTTCTTCGAAGTTAAGGAGTTTGTAAGTAGAATTCAACTAGCAAACAAGCAAGAACTCACTAACTTCTCACTCATGAACAACAAAGTCAAGGAGATTTATAAATGATCACATTAAACCTGTGTATTATTGAAGTTAATGGTTTTAGTGAGACACCAACAAATGTGAGTGAGAAAGTTGAACATGTCTCGGCTACAAATGACCAAAGCGAAGTGACAGAAGAGTGTAATTTGGTTGTCAATGATTGATTCAAAGTTCTCTTCAAATATTGTTGAAATGTTGATCACCAACGATACTATAAGACCTTTAAATCATCCATGAACCAGACTCAAATCATCTATATTTACAAGATGAATACAATAATTGAAATGGAAGACACACAATGGATGCAATCTATCCATAAGAAAAGGTTGATTGGAAAGTACAATAATATGGTTGCAATCAAGACATGAATTTCATTGAAATATCAATATGTTGTCACATTGATTAGGATGAACATGTTATTAAGCAAGCTTGCTACACAACATTTGAACCATCTTCACATGGCAGTGGAAGATGTATGATGTTTAACAAGGCTCATCCATCATTAACAATCAACAATGGTTGTAAAGAATACGATGACCTACTTGTGGACAATAATAACCATCATATGATTAGTGTAGTAATTTTCCAACACTCAATAATCAGCTAACCACAAACGAAGGTTGACAAAGAACAAGAAAAAGCAAATGATTCCACCACGAAGAAGGAAGGTATTTTAGATGAATACACAAACATCAAGTTCAAAGTGGCATATAATCCTTCCACAATCGATATCAGTCAGCATGCAAGTAAATATAGGAGATTCTTCCAATCAACATATAAAGAAATCAGTGCAAGGCAGGAGATTAGTTAGTGCACTATGATCCGCCTACAAAAATCAACAAATAGTGCACGACAGTCTGCCTGTACAAAGCAGCAAACAACTGATCTAGAAGCTGCTACTCTAAGCCACCGGATCCACAACTTTTATGCAAGCGGACAGAAGGCGTCTACAAGTACTTTCAAAGTACCCCTGCACGTGCACTATAAATTGTATACACATAGGTACACTAAAAGGGGTAAAAATAATTATAAAACCCGCATGGGCCCCGGCGAACGTGTTATTGGTACACATGTGACGTCTAGGGATGCTGCGCGGGTTGACAAGTGAATTCAGGTTCGAAACCGATCCTTCTATACGGATCAATAGGAGTCGACAGGGTTCGAACCATTAAGCAAATATGTGGCCGTGGCGACCAGAATATTTGTTTTAATACATTCATATTAGGCCTTCAAAGCCTAAAATAAAAAGAATTCACTCTTAAAGACATAAAGCCTACGAAACCCGATCCTTTGTCGACAGTCAGACAGAGTCGACAGGGTTCAAGCTTTAAATGGAAATAACCCCAAACACCCTGATGATGGCCGTGTTGAATGCAAATCTCAACCGGAGGGGTTCTCAAATATTTTCAAATGTCTTCCAAATATTCACAGTCCATTTTAAATATTCCAAAGCTCCACCCAAAATATCCATAAAAATCCAAAAACCCAAAACTCCACAAAAATCCCAAAATTCCATAAAATTCCAAAATCCCCAAAAATATTTAAAATTGAAACTATCCATCTCAAAACTTAAAGCAAAATTCATCCACCCTCCGCAACAGTTTGTCGAGGTGGACAAATTAAAATCAACTTCAGCTCACAAAGAGCGAAATGCCTAGTCAAAAATATCACTATGATCCATTTTCAAACAATCTCTTGCCAGTAAGGATGTGGTATGTGTCCTCTAACCGGCAATTTCGCCGCCAAATGGTACTGCAGGTAAACGGTTATGACCCGGGGCCCTCTGAACCGAGTGGTTTTGCTGCCAAATGGCACCACAGATAGCGGTTATGGCCAGAGCTAATACGCTCCTTAGTGGCGTTAAATCCTTGAGATATGAATCAATAGGATATGATTGATAGGGCACAATGCCCTCTGTCAGCTAAGGTGGATTCAAATTTGTCCCCTTAGATAAACATCCAACCCCGGTCTACAAGGTTCCCTTAGACGAAGTAACTCATGGCTGCCGACAAGGATCCTTCTGTTAGGTTGGGTCGACTACCTCCTCTGACTAAGTAGACCAGGGTCCACGATGGCCCGGGACGACGGAACCATGGGATCTTGATCGGGTCTATCATCCATTCCCCCACCATCTGCTTTAAGTGCAAGATGGTGTAATTTCTATTTTAAATATGAAATCTCCAAATTTTTCAACCCTAAATTCCCAAATATCCAATCTTTCCAATCCAAACCCATTGCTGCTACTATATGCCAGATAACACACGTATTTTATATGTATCTGATTGACGACTAGCCTTAATCGAAAGTTCTCTCTCGTTAGTGGGAGGGGTAATTAACTATAGGGGCTTGCGCCTATAGGAAACCAGAACTCAGATCATAAAGTCCTCGCAAAATGAGGGCGAAATCTCTGGGTAGTGTCTTATCTACAAACCCATCTGCCTTCCAAAATTTACCCCGGAACTTAGTTCGTTAAAACTCCCTCGCCGAATGAAAAGAAAAGCGAGTGGAGGCCGGGGCCGAATTTTCGGAGCCCACACGTAATAAATTAGAAGTAACATAAGGTAGTCAAATACAGACTTAAAGAAAATGAAGACTTTGTCATGTTTATTTTTATCCATAATGGAACGCATAATGCTAAGATTAGATGTCTGAATAATATTTATGAGGTGATTGTTTTGAACTTGCATCCATTATAACACAAAATATACTAAATTAGTATTTCTGCCCATTGTCTCTAATTTATTAGAAAATATTAGGATTGACCTTTCTTTATTAGATTTAAACGAGAATTTGACTTTTAATAGGACACAATGGAGATTCATGTAGCTGACTCCACGTAGTGGGATAAAGGCTTGATGTTGTTGTTGTTGTTGGGCTCTAATTTATATGTTTCTTTATAATTACTGATTTAAAAGTTTTCCTGAAGGCATGCATTTTGTTGTTTATTCAGATAATTTTTTGTACTGTGATATCAGTAATTTATTCTGAAGTCTGTTTCTTAGGTATTCTAATGAACATTTGCACTCGTGCCATGCAAGAGATGCATATGTAGCTTATATTTATGTTTCATACATATTTTATGTCCATGTCTTTTCACCTCCTTTACCAATCCTTTCAGGAGGTTGATCAATTCTGTGACTTGGAAGGGGAGCTGGCTATTCGTGGATATGCTGGCATCTGGAAGGTTGGATTTATTGTCACAGAAGCAAACAGTTTAACTTCTTAATGACTAAAGGTTGAATGCATCTCAGTACAAATATTCTTGGAAAATTTCTACCACTCTTCCGTGTTAGGCTTGTTGGAGTCAATTCCTTTTAGGTGAATTAGGCAATCTCAAGCATCAAAAGGATTTTCCAAAATTGTAAAATCACCTCTCGTTTAAGCTATTCAAACTCATTCATGTGATATATTTCGTATAGTTGCTATGATGCTTATATGAACATTTTATGCAGCAGTTCGTCTGTGTAAGTGTGACAAATAATATCTCCCCTTTAGTGTATTTTTTATGCTCTAGTTAGGACGTTTCTATAATGGTGTTTTTACTATTGTTGATGTGGTTAAAAATTTTGTCGAAAAATATTTACGGAAATTATATTATTACCAATGCAACTATGACCATGAATGATTCACAAAGCAGAACTTGTGAAACTAGTCGAGGACAAGGTTAATGATGATGATTTATAGGATCTTGTTATGGGTGTTCGTGAGAAAATGAAAATCTTTTTTGAGGTTAAACAAGCTTGTGACCATTTGCATCCTATTCTTTTTAATCTCTCATTCCCTATTTTAATTGTCCCATGACATTGTAGTACTACTGCCAGGAATCTTTTCCATTGAAAAAAGGAAAGCTAAAAGCGATTTTGGAAAATGAATGGTTGGGCGCATGGTTTTTCTAAAGTGAGTGTAAATTTTGCGATCTAATTATAAAACCCAACTTCTCACTTTGTACATGTAAGGAAATCCGGAGAAATTTGCTCCATTGGTGTACATGATATAATCGAGTCATCCTTGTTATCATTATTAGTGTTTTAATAAGTAAAGTCACTTTTGCCTAGGGATGTTAATATTCGACACGACTCGAAACACGACCCAAAAACGACACGGAAAAATCCGTGTTTGGGTCGACCCGGGTAGCAAACGGGTTGTGTTCGGGTTAGAGAAACTGACCTGATTTGGGTTTCGGGGTCGGGTCAACCCGGAAACCCGAAGATGACCCGATTTCAACACGTAAAATTTGGCTCGGCCGCTCGAGTTCGCCGCTTCGCCCAATCGCCTGAATAAACGGAATCGTGGAATTAGGTTAATGGGTCAAGGCGTCATTGCATATTTGCATCAAGCCTTAAATTATCCCATTCCGTCAGTTCGCTTCGAAACTTCGAGTTCGTGTGCTGGAGACTGGAGAGTGGAGGCCCTTGCCCAGTTGCCCAAGTTTTCCGCCTTTCCTCTTCCTTCTCCGTGATTTAGCGGTTGTTGTTTGAACGATTTTGTAAGGTGATGAATTCTGATTTTAAGTCTCCTTCCCTTGAATTCTCATTCTCTCCCCATGTCGTCATATATCGAGAATCTGAATTTTCTTTTGATCTTTTGGGTATAATGTTTTGATAGGATTATTGCTTGGTAAATGACAAGATTTTTTCTCTTTATTATGAGTTTTTATTTCTCATTTCTGAAGCAGAAACCCTAGGTGATGCCGTGAAGATTTCGTGATTAGCACTTATTTCCTTTATTCTAAACTAATTTTTAAGATTTTATTTATGTTTGATTACATTATTAACAATATTTGAGTTTAACCGAAATCCCTTTCACCCTTTGTCGCTCTGTTCATGTTCGTTGTTAGTTAGTCGTCGTCGTCGTTATTGTAGTTGTGGTTGTGGATGTGGACTGATTTTTAATTGATTTAAGTCCTTTAGCTGTAGGCTGTAGCCGTGTGCAGGTGTGCTGTGCCTCTGTGGTCCTGGGGAGTTTGGACTTTGGAGTAACCTGAGGTCCTTTAGGCTGTAGCCTTGGGCTTTTAGCTTAAACATTTAAATGCTATTTAATATTAATGCTGTTATTGTCAATTTGACATAGTTTTTTATATATTATTGTTGTTGGAGGGTGCAACCATATATTACACTATTAGTAGGGCTGTATTAGTTTCTGTCTATGTGATTATAGTTGTTTATAATTTATATAATGTTGTTGTTGAATAGATGGAGAATTCTAACACAATGGTAGAAAGTACTCAATTCATTGAGAATGTGGAAGTAGGAAATGCTCCTATTTCAGTTGACATTGAAAAAGACAATGATGATTTGTGTAATATTATTGAAAAAGAAGGAGATAACCCATCATCCACTAAGAAAAGACGAAGAATGTGTTCAACGGTTTGGGGTTATTATGAGATGTTACCCTTTCCTAGTGATGGAAAAGAGATGTAAATGTAGAAGATGCGGGGCAATATATCAGTGTGATAGTAAGTATGACACTGGCAATTTAAGACGTCATATACAAAATTGTAAAAAAAGAGACACTCGTGATATTGGACAACTTATTCTACAGTCAAATGCTACTTCAACTATCTCTATGATTGAATCTAAGTTTGACATTCATGAGTTTCGTGAGTTATTCACTTCTTGCATAATCATGCATGACCTTCCTTTTCAGTGTGTTGAATGGCCTGGTCTTCGTTCTTTGTTGCAATATCTCCATTGTGATCTCCAAAAAAGTATATAGAAACACTGCTAGAAGTGATTGCAAGAAAATGTTTACTAAAAAGAAATGCATTCTTCAAAAGGAGATTCTAAAAAGTAATAGTAGAGTTTCATTGACTTCTGACTTATGGACATCAATTAATACAGATGAGTTCATTTGCTTGACTGCACATTTCATTGATAACAACTGGTTGTTGCAAAAAAAAATAATCAATTTTGGTTTATGCCACCACAACATGATGGTATTGCTTTGTGTGAGAAGCTTCACTATTTTTTAACTGAATGGAAAATTCAGAATAGAATATTCAGTATAACTCTTGACAATGCTTCAACTAATAATGTTTATGTTGAATTCTTAAGAAACCAATTAAATTTGCGTGGTGCATTGTTCTGTAAAGGTGAGTTTTTTCACATAAGAGTGCTCTATGTTGTGAATCTTATCGTGCAGGAGGGATTGAAGGAGGTTGATATCTCTGTTCTTAACGTTAGAGAAAGTATAAAATATGTGAAAGGATCACAAGCTAGAAATTTTTTTTTGAATGTGTCAAACAAAGTTTTCTTGATTCAAAGAAAGGATTAATACAAGATGTGCCTCCGAGGTGGAATTCGACATTCATTATGCTTGATTCAGTTATTTATTACAAACGTGCCTTCCAACATTTGGAACTACTTGACTTTAACTTCAAAACTTGTCCTAGTAATACTGAATGGGATAGGTTGGAGAGTAATTGCAAGTTTCTAGCTCCTTTTTATGAGATTACTTGTGCATTGTCAGGCACTAAGTACCCTACTTCAAATATGTTCTTCCCTTGTATATCTACGGCTTATGCAACACTTAAGCATGAACGGTCTTATGGTATTGAGTACATCCGAAATATTGCAACAAGGATGTTAGTAAAGTTTTAGAAGTACTAGTTTGATTTCTGTGATATCTTGGCAATAGCGATTATCTTGGATCCTAAGTACAAGTTCACATTTGTTGAATGGTGTAATAAAAAATTATATGGAAGTGATTACATATCTGAAACAAAGAAGGTTAGGAATAAGCTATTTGCATTATTTTCAAACTATGAGAAGGTGGAACGACAAACCACCGATGACCCGTCTTTATTACCCTCAGTTAGCTCTCAAGTTGATAGCTCAACGACTTTTCCTCCAACAATTATAAAATCACAGTTTCTTCAGGTAATAGTATTTCTCATTCAGTTATTAAACATTACTATTTAGTAACTTTTCATTAACTTACTTTTACATTTATGTTGGCATTCATAACTAGGATTATGACTCATTTGAAGAGGAAACTACTATGCCTAAGAAGTCACAACTTGAAATGTATCGTGAAGAACAAAAAATTGATAGGAAGGTTAAGTTAGACATATTACATTTTTGGAAAGGTAACCAATACAGGTTTCCTGAAGTGGCAGCTATGGCTAGAGATGTTTTATGCATTCCCATTTGTTTAGGCTAGAGATGTTATATGGATCAAGTGTTGGATTGTAAAAAAGTCTTTGATAACTAAATTGAACGTGGCAAAAATGAGAATTTAAAGATTATTGGGTTGCAAAATTAAGAGATGATTGTATTAGAGGAATAGTTGGAGTGATATGTATTGAAGATTTAGTTATTATAGATTTATATAGTTTTAGCCATGTAAATGAATGATAGAAAATACATCAATTATGCAAGTAGTTAAAATTTGTATATGGGAAGTAAGAAGAACACCCAAGATAACATGGATAAAAGTTGGTCAAAATGATTTGCAAATAATATGTTTAACAGCTCAAAAAGCCTGCAACATGAACAATTTGAAAATAAGAATTCAGAATCCCCAAATAAATGTGATAAGGGTAATGATGTTGATGATAACTTATCTTTCTTAATGGAGAAAACTTGGCTCACCCATTTTTATCCCTAATGTTGAAATGGACTTTGGGTGTTTGTTGGCTAGTTACTAACTTTAGGATACTTAAATCTCCAAATTGGCTTACTACTAGAAGATATTTATAGACAAGTCCCACCTCCTTGCGTGAATTATCTTATTGATGTAGGCAGGGGGGCTAGGTCAAATTATTTGGGGTTGTAATTTTAGTGAGCTCCTATGTCATCTACTAACATTCAGCTCATTAATGTTGAGCTCCTCCTTATTCAGCTCATTAATTTGCAATTTATTAGGCTCTCCCCCCTCTCTAATGGCCCTTCGGTTTTCCCCACTTGGCTGCTGATGTATTCAACTTGAAACAAAAACACAAAGAGAGAACAAGAAAATCAAGACCAGCTCTTTAGAAATTTAAGACACCACTTGGAGGACAAAATAGGCTAAATAAACAACTAAATTTCAGAATAGAGAAGAAGCGATCATCCAACAAAGCCAAAGTAAAAGAAAGTTAGCAAAAGAAACAAACTAAAAACAAATAAAAGCTATCCTCTGAACATCCTACAAGAGGACTCCTCACATGCACCGATTGTAGGAATATATATTTTACATAATGTTTAGATATGCAAACCAAAGGGTCCACCACTGCAAAGGGGGTCCAATTTCCTACCAAACTCCTCCAGCAAATGCCACCAAAACAGCCAACAAATCCACCAAAACAGCCAACAAACTTTACCAACGGAACTAGAAGAAAGATACAGGTGGAGTGGAACTTGCGTAGAGAAGAAAGAGGTTAGAAGCCCAGACGAAGGGTGGAGAAGCTCGCAAGCCTTCCAAGAGGTAGAAGAGGGAATGAACAAAGCTCTCAAGCTTTTCCAAGAAGAACCCGCAGGTTATAACAACTTTGCTCTCAATATTCACCAACCTTCTTCATCTCAAAATATCTCATATATATAGGCAATAAAGGGGAAACTAAACAGCCCAAAATCACTTCAACTCTGACACATAAATGGGGAATTACCAACAGTTTCTGTACAAAAATCCCAAAAGGCACAACAAAATACAAAGAAGGAATAAAGCCATGGTTCCAAGCAGATTCATTACGGAGCCCAGCAGCCAAACAACCACCATAAATTTCGGTAAAAAGGGGGGACCATGGGGCTTTAATTCAGGAGCAAACCGAAGGGTCAGCAGCAATCCGTGGGAGGAAAACCAGCAGGAAAACTGCAGCAGTCCAAGAGTCAAAAAGGAAGATGAAAGAACAAGTTCCACTCACCAAATCTAACTCCTTTTTCTTTAATTTCATAACTAAACATCAGCTCATAATGAGCTGCATCGCTACTTGATATTAATGAGCTGTCACCACTAGAATTCCAACAACTAAAGCTCAAATCGAAAATAGCCAAGGCCCACTTGAAACCAGCAAACAGCTCAAAGGACAAGGTGGACCCCAAAGCCAGCAAACCCAAGGTAAGCATAACCCAAACATTTTCCTACCATGATCATTGGATTTACCACCATCATTGGATAGCAAAAAAATAAAAAATAAAATAGAAAATATAACTAATATTGTTCAAAACAAAAATAATGCAAAAAATCTAAATGCATCAGCTGCTGTCCTGGTTCCCCTAGCTGTCTATTCCGATTCCCCTGGCCACCCATTCCTTTCCCCTTAGGTATTTTTTCCAGTTTTCTGCGTGGTTGTTTGGGTGCTATTTCTGGACTGATTGTTGGCCTTCCATTTCCCCCTTTTAATTGTTTAAATGGAGGTGATTATGGGCTGTTTGGTTACCCCTTTTCTCTTATAAATATAAGGTGTTTTGTAATAAAAAGAGAGACTTTTGGTGATAATTTTTGGAGCAAAACCTGAGCGTTTTTAGGATAGTTTGCAAGCTATGCCTCGTCTCTTCATCTTTCTCTAGGAAAGCTTGCGAGCTTGTCCTCTTATTCGTCTTGGCTTTTTACCTCTTTCTTCTCTCCGCAAGTTCGACGCCACTTGTATCTTTCTTCTCAATGATTGCAAGCAAGCTAAGGACTTTTATTATATAAGTTTGTAAGTGTCATTTCAATTTATTAAAGTAATGTTTTGTTTTATAAAAGATATGTGTGTCTTTCTATTTAAAGTTGTACGTTATGTTTTTATGAGATAAAAGAAGTATTTAGTATATGTTGCCTCCAATTTATTGTGGAGACTTAGTTTAGCTTTTATTTTGTTTCTTTTTGTGACCGGAGGTTCTTCTACTTGTTTGGGAACTTTTGGTTGCATCAATTTGGTATCAGAGCGAGGTTGTCGAGTGAGTCTTGGTGAGTCATAATAGTTGTTGTGTGAGCCCAGGGTAGTATTTTCCTAGGTTTTCGTATCTTTTTTAAGTGTTTAGAAAAATGGAAAAATACAAAAATATTGAGCTAGTGATGGGTGAAAGTCAGCCAGAAGATTTTGAAGAAAATGTCCCTTTGGATAGATGGATTCCATCAGAAGGAAGTTAAACCGATCCCCTACAGAATGAGTTATATAAACTTCAAATGAAAATGCAGTTGTGTACGGAACAATATATGAAGAAAAAGCGACTTCTACAAGAATAATTCAAGCAAGAACAAGAGATGATTCTGAAGAAATATGAGGATAAGATTCGAGAATTGGATGCGCTTCATTTGACTCATCCGGATTCATCTAAAAAAACAACCTCATTAGGAGATGAGCTTTTTCAACTGGGGAAGAATCTGATGTAGGCAAGGGGGGGGGGTCAAATCATTTGGGGTTGTAATTTTAGTGAGCTCCTATGTCCTCTACTAAAACTCAGCTCATTAATGTTGAGCTCCTTATTCAGCTCATTTTGCAATTTATTAGGTTCTCCCCCTCTCTAATGGCCCTTCGATTTTCCCCACTTGGCTCTCCCTTCCATGGCTAGTTCCTTCCCCCCCTTGGTTGCCTGTTCCGGTTCCCCTGGCTGCTATTCCGGTTCCCATGGCTGTCCATCCCGGTTCCCCTGGCCACCCGTTCCTTCTCCCTTGGCAGTTTTTTCCGGTTTTTTGTGTGGCTGTTCGGGTGCTGTTTCTGGACTGATTGTTGGCCTTCCATTTCTCCCTTTTAATTGGTTTATATGAAGGTGATTATGGGTTGTTTGGTTGCCCCTTTTCTCCTATAAATATAAGGTGCTTTGTAATAAAAAGATAGACTTTTGGTGATAATTTTTGGAGCATAAGCTGAGGGTTTTTAGGATAGCTTGCGAGCTTGTCCTTTCCTTCGACTTGGCTTCTTACCTCTTTCTTCTCTCCGCAAGTTCGACACCACTTGTATCTTTCTTCTCAATGATTACAAGTAAGTTAGGACTTTTATTATATAAGTTTGTAAGTGTCATTTCAATTTATCAAAGTAATGTTTTGTTTTATAAAAATTATGTTGTGTCTTTCTATTTAAAGTTGTATGTTATGTTTTTATGAGATAAAAGAAGTATTTAGTATATGTTGTGGTCTCCAATTTGTTGTGGAGACTTAGTTTAGCTTTTATTTTGTTTCTTTTTGTGACCGGAGGTTCTCCTACTTGTTTGGAAACTTTTGGTTGCATCACTTATGCTCTCCCATCTAGCGACCCTAATGATCATTTTCCAAATGTTTGAGAGCCCACATGATATCAATTGGGACCTGATAGGGGACATGATCCTTGCCTCAATGTTCAAGGATTTACTATATGTATCTGATAATTCTTAATGATTTTCTTCATTGAGCCCTGGTGCAACTTGTAATTGTTGTTAACTGCTTTATTAGCTTGGCAGGAAGCTAAGCAACTCCATGCAGCACGCCTCAGCTGTCATTGAGGTTTCCTTACTAGAAGATTCTGATCATTGTGCCATTTTTTGAAGTAATGAGTGATTTTTTTAATGATTTTCTTGATATTATTCATCTTAATTTGTAATTTTCTGCGGTCATTGCTGTTAATTTTCTCTCTTTTTTTACATGAGTACTTTTGCTCTCAATTATTGACAAAACAATTTAAAAAAAAAGTTGCTGCTTTCTGTTTTTCATGATGCAGATGCGCACTGGAAATGCGGTTGATGGCTGTGCAATTTTTTGGCGAACAAATAGGTGATATACTGGAGCTTTCTAGCAGCTATGAATTGCAATTTCCAGAAAAAAATTGTTTAGTATAGTTTAATTATGGGGAGTAAATGGACCGTCTATGACATTTTAAACCAACTCAATGTTAAGTTTTTAAACTTATTTCCGGTGGTTTGATTAGAAATTGAAAAAAGTAATTCTTGATAGGATGCTATATCAAGTAGTCTTCATAAAAGTAGTTTAAATTTTAAGTAGATTTCGGCATTGTTTTATGCTGTCATAGTTTCATATTTGGCAGTTTTGTTTTTAGATTTGCATACCTAAACTGAATTTCTTTTTCTGTATCGTTAGTTATGGTTTAAACTCAGGAAAAGTCTATCAATTTATTATTCTTTGTAAATATACTATTTTTTTCCTTATATATATATATATTGCAGAACATTGTGATGGTGACTGTCAAATTAATAGTTCAAGACATTTGCATTAGTTATGATGAGATTGTTGATTTTTTTTTTCTGCTTTATATGTTGATGTAATTGAGGATAGACTAGTTGTGTTCTTTACTTGTTTTCTTAGTTAAATTTTATTTAAATTATTAGTGTTAATTGTTTAGCATCATTAATGTAATTGTTCCCAAGGGTTTTTAAATATTAAATGAATCTTATTGTCTTTTATGGATTAACGAAGTATTATTGGATATTTTGCCTTCTATTGCAACTTTTGTCTCCTCTTCTTGATGCGAACTCTGTTAAGGCCTTCTTTCTCACCTTCATGAGTCCTCTTTTCTTGTAATGTTCTCTCACTTGGTATCGTTTCTCTTGATTCTCATCCTTTTTTTTCCATTCATCCTCTCTTTTCTATCTATCCTATGTTGATTTCTCTCTCTATTGTCTCACTTTCTCTCTCTCATCTGTGTTTTATAATCATCCTTTCCATTATCTTCATCCTTTGTCTTCTATATCAATGTAGAAAAAAAAATGTCATTCTCGAGTCTGATAAGCGATTGATGGGAATATTTCTTAGAACAGAGGGGTGAGAGTAAAGACATGCAATTGGATGACTTTCTTTTTTGTTATTGTCTTCATTAGATGAACAACCATAAAAAAGGGAATTCTAGGTTATTAGGGGTGTTAAAGATCTTCCCTTTTACAAATTTTTAGGTGTTTAGACGCCACTCTGGAAGGCTCTTCTCTTTCCTAGAAGAGAGTACACATATAGTCAAAGATTTACTATATTTATTCAGAATTATTTATTACAATGACAGGTTCTGGTCTCTGCTTTAAGAGCTTATAATCTCCTAAATGAGCATGATTCGTTTTTGTTGATTGCGTAGACACATCACTTGATTATTGGGGGAGAGCACAATTGCCTAGATCATGGATCTTGCTAGCCAGTTCATCATAAAACTTGATCGATTAACATAGTTATTTTTTTAAAATCTAATTTTAATATTGATGAATAATATTATAATTAGTAAAAAAATTAAATTAAAAATTCTTATCGCATATGTCCGTATTCTATCTAAAATCCCTTCAAATCTTGTCCATTCCCATCCATCATCACTTGTGATTACGCTTCAAAAAACAAAATTTCCAAATAGGGCTTTTGACAAATTAATCCACATTACATAATATTAAAGGGCATAAATTCTTCCACAATCTCAATTACACTTTCTATCATTGTCTTCTAACAAAATATGTGATTAAAGTCTTCTCAATTAAATAATTGCCTCATGGAATCTTCTCTTTTTTCAACAAATCTTTCCTTCAATGCAAATGGACTTCTTTCACTGTTTGATCTATAAGCTTACTATAGTTGGATTATTCTTATACAATAATGTTTCTTCAATTAGGAGAATTATAAAATTTTTCTTCTTCAGTTTGAACAGAAATAAATGAAGAAGGAAATTTACTTATACTTTCTTACTAAGGAATTTTCCAAATCCCAACATTTCCTCTTTCCCGTCATATTTTCTTCTTTTCTGAAATCATATACTATTATTATCATTAACATAAATTTTATACTTTCTATTCTTCAAAATTCGAACGGGAAATAAATATGATTGAAATCACTTACAAAGAAAAATTTTCCAATACAAAATACTCCTTTTTCTCTCAAGTTTTCTTCCTTTACCGTTAAAAAAGATGAATCCTTTTTTTATATCGCAAAGAAATTGTACACAAATGAAATTAAAAAATAGCAAATCTTTCTTCTTCTTCCTCTCAGCGGTTTCTCTCGACTGAAACTTTCTCACACTCATTTACTTGCTCTGGAGGAATGAGTCAAAGATATGACTCATGAGGAGTTGTATATTTTCTCTAGCGTATGCAATTCTTTGCTCAAAAACAAAAACCGGCATTTCCAGCCTCATCCGAGCCCGCACGCAGTTCGTGTGGCCCACGGTTTTGTCCACTCTACTCTTTTACGCGCCTGCTGCGGGTTTTTTCCAGTTAAATTGGGTATTACAGACGCTATTTATGAAATGGCTCTCCTTGCCCCTAGAAAAACCAATATTTTGTTCCATGTGAGAGAGGTAAATGAGCTTCTCAACTCATCTTATATTTACTTTTGCCAGCATTTCCTTCTTCTATTTCTATTTTAGTTTTTTATCTACAGGTGTATCTTAACCTACTGGAGTGTAAATGAGCTTCCCAACTATTCTCTTAACCTATTGGAGTGTAAATGAGCTTCCCAACTAGTCTCTGATATTTACCTATATTGACCTAGGTAGATGAAATTCATTAGAAAGCTCAATCGACTTAGATTTAGTAAGAGTGCATCTATCTTGGGCAGGTTTCAAGAGTATGGAACCAATTCATATTCATGTTTTAATTTATGATATATTGGGTTATCAAAGTTCTTTTGAGTGTTTCCATTTCCTTAAATAAACAATCAATTTATATTTTGTTCTTTCTTGAGTTATTGGTTTTGAAGAGTTTGATTAGATACTGGTAGGAAGTGGATGCACTTTTCACATAAATTAGCGGATGAAACACGAAAAATTGGGAAAAAATTCTCAAAATAATTTTTATTGAAAGAACTATAAAGAGAAAGGCAAGATATAATTAGATCTTCAATTGGAGAGGAAGA
Organism: Dendrobium huoshanense; assembly: GCA_016618105.1. Lineage (NCBI taxonomy): Eukaryota > Viridiplantae > Streptophyta > Magnoliopsida > Asparagales > Orchidaceae > Dendrobium > Dendrobium huoshanense. The sequence continues at coordinate 1,264,361 of CM028354.1, forward strand.
TCTGGCTCTCCCAAATCCTTAGCCGTCGGCTAGAGCCCAAATAACTTAAGAATAAACTAAATTCAATATACTCCAAAACATAGTCCTGAAATCACCCTATTGTTAGCCTTAAATAGCTCATTTTTTAAATAATTCCCTCTTAGATTTGAATTCAAATTAGATTTATTTTCCTAATTAATTCTCTCCCAATTGTACTTAAAACTTTCTTAAATAATCTCCCATTAATTCCTCCTTTTCTCTAAATAATTCATTCTTAGATTTTGAATTTAAATTAGATCTCTTGCCCTAAATAATTTCCTCTCAATTGTAATTAAAACATTTCTAAACAATTTCCCTTTGATTAAGAACATTCCTAAACAACTCCCTCTTGATTAGGAAATTTTTTAATTCTTTTATCAAATCTGCCAGTCCATCAATACTCCTCTCCCAAAGTGCCACCTTATCCTCAAGGTGGAACGAAGGAAACTGCTGCTGAAACACTTGACTAATAGCATTGAACTGAAAAATGGACTGACATTAGGTCGAATAATCCATACCTTTAGCATCTTCTTGATCAATCTCTTGATCTCATCCTTCTGGATTAGAGGATAACAGTTGGACGAATAATGATATGTGAACTACTACCTTCAAGATGATAACATGCTCATGTTCTCGCTGAGGAGGCAACCCCTGAATTGGCCGAAATACCTCTTGATATTGTTGTAGGAGTGGCTGAACCATGCATGGTGCTTCTATCTTCTCCCAATCTTCTTCGCTTTCCAAACTCTGCAGCTCCCCCAAAAATCTCATTCCTTTACAATTTCTTCTCTTTGGAAGTGACTCCAAAATCACCTTCATGTCATATGTCAATGTAACTGGTAATGTTGAGCTTATAGGAACGACATTCTTCATAGGGAGGTCACTGAATTCTTGTTCACTTGAGATTGAGAAACTACATATACTTTGGAATCTTGCCCGGTATAAGCATGATTTTTTAAACAAAACTTTGCATCAGATTCAGCTACTCTAGCAAATTTGTTCATGGTTTGTTGACAGTTCTACTTGACAAGAATTGAATGTCGTTGATGTTGATAATGTCCTTTAACACGAAGATCCAACAACTTCTTTATCATTCCTTCTTGGTTGGAAAACTTTTCCTCCATTGATGACATTCTGTCCTCAAACGTCGATTTGGGTTGGCTAACATTTACTTTAAGACACTCTTCCAAGGCACAACTTTCATTGCTGCCATAGGTCCAAAAAAGTGCTCTGATACGAGTTTAATAGGAAGTGGATGCACTTTTCACAAAAAAAATAACGGATGAAACACGAAAAATTGGGAAAAATGCCCCAAAATAATTTTTATTGAAAGAACTATGAAAAATGCAAGATATAATTTGATCTTCAATTGGAGAGGAAGATCCTTCTCTCCCAAATACCTAGCCGTCGGCTAGAGCCCATATAATCTAAGAATAAATTAAATTCAACAAACTCCAAAACTAATCCATAAATCACCCTATTGTTAGCCTTAAATAGACTCCCATAATTCCCTCCCAAATCAACCACCTCTTCTTAAATAATTCTCTCAGATTTGAATTGAAATTAGATTTATTTCCCTAATTAATTCTCTCTCAATTGTAATTAAAACTTTCCTAAATAAGCTCCCCCTTAATTCCTCCTTTTTTTCCTTAAATAAATCCATCTTAGATTTTGAATTCAAATTAAATCTCTTACCCTAAATAATTTCCTCTCAATTGTAATTAAACATTTCTAAATAATTCCTTTTTGATTAAGAACCTCTCTAAACAGCTCCCTCTTTATTAAGAAACTTTCTAATTCCCTCCCAATCAAATTGGCTGGTCCATCAGCCGCATTGTATTTGGGATTGAGGTGGTTTATCTTTAGAATGTGGTTGACATGGCTAACTCAGAATATTGCTAAGATTGTGGCTTTTTGAGATGTTAATCCTCTAAACTTACCATTTTCCTAAAACTGACATTCTTGTGTGGTAGGAGTCTCCCATGAATTGAAGAATTGAGATAGGTTGATTCTCTAAGAATGTCTCACCCATGTTATAGAGCTTTCTTGTAATTTGGGAGTAACACTTGTAACCTTTTTTATTTGGAGAATATTGAAGAAATATGCATTTGATAGTTTTCAAGTCTATTTTACTTTGATGTTGTTGATGCTTGTGAACAAAGCTATTGGCCAAAATACTTTGATGGGAATGCTTGAAACAATACAAATGTTTGTAAATTAAATACATTGTTTACATGGAGTATTGAAGTTCAAGAATCAACAACGAATTCTATTGATGAGATATGTTGCAACAAGAACTATTTCTCTCCAAAGATGCTTTGGAATTGTTGACGCATTTTTCATGTCGACTCGCTAATATCGGACCCGATTGAGTTTGATTGAACCTGATCAATTCAAATCAGCTTTGTCGAACGAAGTTTGATTCAAATTGGCGCTTATTTGAGTTCAATTGCATCAAATTAACTCGATCAAGGTAAATCAGACTCGAATTGACCCAAATTGATTCAAATCGAGTTTGTTTCATGCTCAATTTCATTCCAATTGATCAAATTTGAGCCCAATTTGACTTTCCAATTCAAGTTCTGCATCCAACAGTTCCAATTTCCTTGAAAATCCAAGTCTGCGCCGCGGTCCTAGTAGTTGGATCGCACGATCTCCTTGTTTTGAAGCGGATTTGAGCGACTTTGGCAAAGATGGGGCATCATACATCGTTTCGTGTATAGAGAGAGCACGAGGGAGATTTCCAGTTCTAATTGCTTCCATCTAGTTTTTCCATGTGCGAGAGAGAGCGTGAGCGAGAGAGTGGTGGATTGAGCAAGGAGTTATGTGTGCATCTGATCGAGTGAGAGAGCAGGAGGGATCGAGCATATCCTTGCGTGCGTGAGATCAAGTAGACCTAGCGAGTAGCGGGGAGGCTTCGTTTCTTCTTCTTTTTGCATGCGACCGAACAATCAGATATAGACGATCTGTTCATGTATATAGAGGAGTCGTGCGGGAGATTGAGCACCTGAGATTTTCTGTGCCGTGCTCGATCATAAAGTATGCAATTCGTTGAGGATGAAAAAATTTCTCTTTTGTGGTTAATGCTCCGCAAGCCTTAAGTCATTTGAAACCCCGCATTTAAGTTTTCTAAAACTAAAAAAAAACCCTATGTTTGCTGTCCACTCCGCAAACCCGTGAAAATTCAGTTATTTTGCATGGGTTTCTCTCATGTGAGAGCCTGTAGGGGGTGCTGATACGCTTAGGGTCTTTGGATTGGTGTCCAACACTTTCCAAATGCATGTTTGTGCACTCATACTGAACCCAAGACCATCACCTACAATAAAACCTAAGTTTTGTAGCTATTGAACTCAAATTTAATGGCTACTTGATTTACTAAGCAAAATTGCATGATGCTTAGGGTTTAGATTATGCTAAAATTAATCTAAAAATATTGTTGGTCTCTTTCTCTAAAGTTCTTATGCTTAGAAAATTATTGGGAGTCTGTTGACTAAAAAAAGAGAGAGTGAGAACAGTCACACTTGCCTTCGAAGCCCGCCCCACCACACGACGGATATCCGCCAAACGACACATTTTTCGTTTCCATAACTACCATTTGGTAAAGCAATCAAATAAGAGGAAGAAATTCGGAAAGAGGGACACACTCTTTTCTTCCGCTCCTTCAACCTCAACGTCGCTGTTCAACTTCATTGCTTCGTAGGAGGCGTATAGGGTTTGCTTCCATCTTCTCTTTTTCTTCATTGTTGTTCAGCTTCGTTGCTTCGCAGGAGGAAGAGATTGCACAGTCGCTCCTTCCGCCCCTTCGTTGCTTCGCAGGCAGAGAGATTGCTCGAGTTGCTTCTTCCTCTCCTTCGTTGTTGTCCGACTTCGCTTCACAGGAGGCGGAGAGATTGCTTGTTTCGCTTCCTTAGCTCCATCGTTGCTGTCTGACTTTTGCTTCGCAGGGGGTGTAGAGATTGCCCGTGTCACTCTTTCGGTTCCTTATTGGCCATCCGACTTTGCTCATTCGACGACTGTCCCTTCCTATCATATCATACATTATAAACCAAATTAGGTAGATAATCATGCATCATTGAATACAAAATTCAATGAATGCTTCTTGACTTATAGTCCCAAAATTATAAATAACTTCTCTTTTTTATGGACTCCAAAAGTCCTAAAAAATTCTCTCACCTTAGCCCAAAAGCTATAGATTCTCCTCAAACTCAAAGTTGTAGGAGATTCATCTCAAACCAATTAATTTGTTGAGTGAAAATCAACAAATAATCCAACATCAAGTATATAGGAATATAAATCTTATATCTCTTTCATTCTCCTAACCTAAGTTAGGTGAATGAGTTTCTTTCTTTGAACATCCAAAAGTCCAAAGAACTATTGATTTGTAATCCAAATCTACATATCATTTCATTGTGTTTGTTTTATCCATATTTAGCAAACAGGTTTCCATCATTTAACACCAAATCGAATGATAATTCACATGGTTTGTAACTCCAAAGTTACAAATTTGTTTCACATATTGAGCCAAAATCAATTGGTGACATCTTTCTTCCAAACATCAAAATCAAAATTTTAACTCCTTTTCATTTGCTTGGCTCAAATCAAGTAAATGAATCTCTCTTTGAATACAAAAATTCAAGGAGAACTCTTGATTTGTAGCCTTAAAGCTGCAAGTCTTCTCTTATTTCTATGAGCTTCAAAAGCCATAGAAGATTTCCAACCTTAGACCTAAAATCTAAGTAATCATTTCACTTAACAAAGTGATTTTCTCGTTTCATGACATTTAAAACATAACATTCAAATATCTTTCAGGGCTTCAATCTGTTAAAATCCACCGTTTCTTATTAGGTGAATTTTATAAAATTATAAGTAAAAGCCTTAGGCATGTTTACCTTACCCTATTAGGTGAACATTTCTCTCTTATCCAAACACTAAAAACTCTAAAATCTTTAAAAATCACTTAGACTTCTTTTGATGCAATGATTAATCATTTCACCCAAAGGTGGAATGCTTACATCATTGGATATTTTGATTCCATAAGCAACATGCTTTCCTCAAAGAAATCAGTGTCTTCTTTATGAGTTCTTCATAACCCTTCTAAATATGAAATAATTAAAAATCAAATAAAAGCCTCAAGCCACAAACAACTTTAAGTGAAATCATTATTTGGATTAAAATTAAATATCTTATATTACTTAATAAAATAAGACATCACTTGTTGTGTGACATATCACATACCCAACACACCTAGTTGCACAACCTCTAGGCATGCTAGGATTAAGATTTCTATGTATGTGTTTGATACTGTAGTATGATGCTTATTGAATTGTTTGCGTTATGAGCACTTGACTTTAAGTGGATTGGATATAGATATACTTGTTTTTTCTGCAGATGACCATGTCCACGTGGGGGTAAAAATAAGTTATGACTATTTAACACTGTTTTCTTGCAAGCGTTGCTTAAAACCCTTCCAAAGAGGCATTACCAATAGGATAGAAACATGTTTTGACATTTTAAGTGTCAGATAATTTTATGATGTTTGTTTTTGTTATATAAATTATTTTTTAATCCTCTTTTTGTTTTGTAGAGTTTAGTATTTTATATTTAAAATGTATTTGATAGATTTAGGAAATATGTTTAAGCATGTAGGATATAGTTACAGGAAATGTGGATCAGAAGGATAAAGCTACCATATGTGAAGCCCAAGATCCATCTAGCAGCTAAAGCTTGATGATCCTATAGGCCGAGTATGTAAAAAATTTATTGGGTTGTCTAATGGCAGACAACTTAGTTGCCAATTATAATTATAATAATTGTACTTTACAATTTACTTTCATGTCTTGGTTGATTATATTTATACATGTATGTTTGATTGTTTACTGAGTGTGCATTAGAAATTCATGCTTTTTCTTAGGTTTCTTCACTTGTTTTTGCTTGGGGGTGGCCTGGACATGTATTGTACGGTAAGCTCATATGATAAAATTAAGATTTCTACTAATTAAAATATTTAAATTAAAAAATCAACCATAAAATAATATGTATTTTTCTATCAAAATACTTTCAAATAAAAAAATTAAAATGATCATGCATGGCTAGTGTATCACATGTAGAAGCCTTCACTTAAGGATCGATAATAAAAATCTGTATTTAGTAACTCATCATATGTATACCCATATGTTCAGGCATCTTGGCCTAAAAGTCAAGGTCTAAGTTTTATCTTCTAAATCAAAACAATCTTCTGTTCTCTTCATGCGCATTGAGATTTGACTACATGGTTTTAAAAGCAGTTAGGTGGGTTTGGTTGGTAGCCATTTCCGGGCAGGAATTGTAAATCCAGAGGTCGGACTAGCTTATGTCTCATGTGAGTTGTAGGTTTATAAGTCCCTTGCACTTCGTTAGACTTAGCTTCGAGGTACTACCCCTCAGTAGTGCTCATCTTAGCTCTAGGATCCAAGGTTGTTGCTATCTCTAGTCACTTCATAAACCTTTACCTTTTAGGCATTTTTTTCAACTTTGTTTGGAATACAAGCCTCAACATTTTAAATCAAATTGGTCAACTTGAACAAAAATCAAAATTTTAAAATGTAAAGCTCGATATAGGATAGTTTGTGTATTTCTGATTTTTTTCAAAATTAATTACTCCAATTTAATTCATTTGGCTTCCATTCCTAAAAATCTGATGAAAGTTGATCTCATCATCCTTGAAATTTTCAAAGACCAAATTTTTAAATAAGAATTTTTCAAATTATAAGAAAATATTAATCAATCTTTTAATGACTCTAGAAAAATCACTAATATAATCAAAGATATTCTCAAATAATAAATGCTTGATATGTAATTAACCATAAGGGCTTGCCCTTATGGGGCATTTGAACCTCAGAATAAAATAAACACTATTCAACCAAATATTTAGCATGAGAAAATCTTTGTTAAAATTCAAATTAGGAGTTTTGTTATTGAGTCCATAACGAAATAATATTTTTGTCTTTCGGGATAATATATTATTTTTTATGCCATGCTTGATCATAAAATATACCAATCCGTTTAGGATGACAAAATTTCTCTTACAGGAGCATGGGAAGATAACATGAGGGATCTAATGACATCTTGTAAATCTCAAGTTTTGCTTTCATTAATTTCTATTTTGTTTAGGGATATAAAAACATGAGCTTTGATGTGCGTCAATCCCTTGACTTGGAAGATATGATCCAATAATTGATTGTTTATTTTCTCGCCCATTGTCCATTCTAAAGATTGTATCTTGGCTTGGAATTAAGTTTGAATCTGGTTGTTAAAATTATGGAATATTGAACCTATATCCACCTTTCTTTTCATTAGAAGTATCCTTGTAACTTTGATATGATCATGAATAAAGGTGATTGAGCCATCTAGAACCTGTAATATTATTATTGATTCTAGAAGGTACCATTGTGTATTATTGAAAAAGTGATGATTTATTAAGTTTTATTTGGATTGGTATTAGGAACATATTTGGATTGTTGAAAAATCTAATGCTTAGAAATTTCTAACTTGTCATTGACAAATGAGGGAATGATTTTTCAAGATACAAGAAATTTGATTGTTTGATCGATAGTGCCACAAAATGGGTTGGTGAGAAGGCTAAGGAAATTGATAGTTTAGGATTTAAACTTTGGTATTCGGGTCGGAGTCGTACTAGAAATGGTGTAGGTGTTATTATAGATAAGAGTTTAAAGGATAATGTTATAAAAATTAATAGGATTGGAGATAGAATTATAGCTTTAAAGATTGTTGTTGATGATAAGATTGTTAATATTATAAGTGCTTATGCTCCTCAAGTAGATTTGGATATGAATTCTAAATTAAATTTTTGGAATGACTTAGAAGAATTAATACAAAAGATACCTCTTGAAGAAAGAGTTTTTATTGGAGGAGATTTAAATGGACATGTTGGTAGAGAGGTAGATGATTTTAAAGCATTCATGGTGGCCATGGATTTGGAACGACGAATGAAGGTGGCAAGACCATATTGGATTTTTGTTTAGCTTATGATTTTTTAATTGCTAATACCTTATTTAAGAAAAGAAATGAGCATCTCATCACTTATAAAAATGGATATAGTACAACACAGATTGACTATTTTCTTATTAGAAAACTAAATCGTTTAGATTGCAAAGATTGTAAAGTTATTCCGAGTGAAAATTTATATACCCAACATCGATTATTAGTTTTAGACTTTAAGATAAAGGGGCATAAGATAAAAAATAAAGTAAAACGATTTTCTAGGATTAGATGGGGGAATTTAAAGAATATTAACAAAAATATTTTTGGAAATAAATTTTAGATCTTAAGATTTTGTCTGTGCATGAGGATGCTAATATTATGTGGGAAAAAGTGGTTAGTAATATTAAGAATATTGCAAAAGATATCCTTGGAGTATCAAAGGGAAAAGCTCCTAATAGTAAAAGTAGTTGGTGGTGGAATCCAAATGTGCAAGAAAAGATTAAAAATAAGAAGCTTTGTTATAAAAATTGGTTTAATTTTAAAAATTATGATAATTGGGAAATATATAAAGTGGCTCGTAAGGATGCTAAGAAAGCAATATGCGATGCAAAGACATTAGCTTTTAGTGATTTATATAATAGATTAGATACTAAAGAGGGAGAAAGATATATGTATAAGTTAGCCAAACAAAGAGATAGGAGTAGTAAGGATTTAGTTCAAGTGAAGTGTATTAAAGATGAAGATCAAAAAATACTTTTTTTAGAAGATGATATTCAACAAAGATGGATGAGATATTTTGCTAAACTTTTTAATGAAGATTGTGAAAATAAGATTGTCTATAATGACCTTAGCACCTTAAATGAAAATAAAGATTTCTGTTTTTATCGGCGTATTAGTAAAACTGAAGTTAGAGAGGCTTTAAAGAAAATGAAGGGTGGAAAAGCTGTTGGATCTGATGATATTCCAATAGAGGTGTGGAAATGCTTAGGAGATGAAGGAATTTCATGGCTTACTAAACTTTTTAATACTATTTTGAAGACTAAAAAGATGCCAGATGAGTGGAGAATGAGCGTGTTAATTCCTATTTTTAAGAATAAAGGTGATGCACAAGATTGTGCGAATTATAGAGGTATTAAGTTAATGTGTCATACTTTAAAACTTTGGGAGCGAGTTATGGAGCATAGGTTGCGGCGTGATACTAATGTTTCTCAAAATCAATTTGGATTCATGCCGGGTAGGTCGACTATGGAAGCCATACATTTATTAAGAGGTTTGATGGAGAAATATAGAGAAAATAAGGAGGATCTACATATGATATTTATTGATTTAGAAAAATCATATGATAAAGTTCCAAGAGAAGTGCTATGGAGAGTTCTTGAAAAGAAAGGAGTCAATAATGTTTATATTCAAATCATTAAAGATATGTATGCAGGAGCTATTACTTGTGTTCAAACACAAGGTGGATTGACCAAGTATTTCCCTATTTCGGTTGGGTTACATCTAGGATCAGCCTTAAGCCCATATCTTTTTGCTTTAGTCATGGATGTTCTCACTAGACATTTGCAAGAGGATGTACCTTGGTGTATGCTTTTTGCTGATGATATTCTTCTTGTTGATAAGACTAGAGAGGGAGTTGAAGGTAAACTTGAATTATGGAGGTCAACCTTAGAGTCTAAAGGTTTTCTCTTGAGTAGATCTAAAACGGAATATATGGAGTGTAATTTTAGTAGTAATAGACCTAGTGAGGGGATTGTGACTTTGGGCGATCAAGTCATTAATAAGAGTACACGTTTTAGATATCTTGGATCTATTGTTCAGAGTGATGGTGAAATAGATGGGGATATTATCAGCAGAATTCAAGTTGGATGGTTGAAGTAGAGGAATGCATCGGGCTTGTTATGTGATAGAAATGTACCCCTCAAACTTAAGGGAAAATTCTATAAGATGGTAGTGAGGCCTGTAATGCTTTATGGTGCCGAATGTTGGCCATTAAAAGAGAAGCATAATACTAAGTTAAGTGTGGCAGAGATGAGGATGCTCAGGTGGATGAGTGGCTTTATCCTTAGAGATAGGATACGAAATGAGCATATACGTGAAAAGGTTGGAGTAGCTCCAGTAGAAGATAAGATTAGAGAGAGTCGCCTTAGATGGTTTGGTCACATAAAACGGCGGCCTTCCGATGACCCGGTTAGGAGAGTAGAGGTATTAGATTTGACTTATGTTAAGAAAGGTAGGGGTAGACCTAAAAAGACTTGGTTAGAAAATATTAGGAATGACCTTTCTTTATTAGATTTAAACGCGAATTTGACTTTTAATAGGACACAATGGAGAAAAAAGATTCATGTAGCCGACCCCACGTAGTGGGATAAAGGCTTGATGTTATTGTTGTTGTTGATCGATAGTGCCACAACATGATCATATAATTTTGATTAACTTCTAGAAAGAGAGCAACTCAATAATTTTCTGTGATTCTCTTTTAAGATTGTAAATTCTAATATGATTAAACCTTGCACATAGGGGTGTAAACTAGTCAAGCTGAGCTTGAGGTTGATTAGATAATCAAGTTTAAGCTCAAGCTCGAGTGTAATTACATGAGTTTGAGCTAGTAAGCCAGCTCATTTATTATAAAAGAATGAAAATAAATTTAATTCAGATAGTTGTAATAAAATGATTAAAAAAGTGAGCTATTAAAAGATAAATAATAATAAATCACTTGATATAAGGAATTGAATTATAATTTTTAAATAATTTTAAAAACTTTGTATTTAAACTTTTGAATTTAATATACTTTAAATGTACTTTATTTTAACATTTTTTAAATAAACGGGCTCATGAGTTGGCGAGTCGAGTCAGGCCTAGCTCAAGCTTGACTTGTTATCTTATCGAGTTTAGTTCACAAGCCATTTATCGTGCTGAGCTTGAGTTGGCCTTACTCAGTTTATAGGCATTTGCAAACACATCCTAATATTTGCAATAATTTTCATGGACAAGTTAAAAAATTCATATATAATTGGGAAAAGTTTAATGACATGATTATGGTCTCTTGTAAGTTTTCTTATGGACAATAAATTGCAATTTAAATTTATAATCAAGTGAACAAAGACAATTTTAGAACGTTTAAAATGACGATAAAGCCTATCAATCACTTTTAAGAGTGACTCATAAACAATTTAGATAGTAAGATAGCCACTATATGGACTTTTTTTATGAAATATGAAAGCATATAGCCATATACAATCATGTGATCTAATGCATCCTTAAATTTTCTTGGTATATACAGTTATGAAACTTAGAATAAGCTCATCCTTAATTATAAACTTGGAGATGTCTAATATGTATGGTTAAATCAGTGAGGAAAAATATCTCTGAATCATTATAAGTATTGATCTATTGGGCTTTTGAAAGTTGTACTTACATGTCTAATGCCTACTTCGTGATGTGAAGCCTTTTATGTATTTACTAATGTTATGTCTTGCAAATGTCAAATTATCTTAAGAATGAGAGATGAGAAACGTTTTTCATGAAGCTAAAATATTATAATATTGTAAAATACAGACTTAGTGCTTTGTATTTGTACTTTAAAAAAACTCAAGGTTAATTAAACTGCATAGATGAAATTGTTAAATTAAAAACTTTTTAGTGAACCTAGTAACGCTTGCATCATGTTTGAAACCTGTTGCAGAGTATAAAATTGCACCCAACTTCATCATAATTGTTACGACATTATTACTTAGTTGAAGAACACCTTGAAATGAACTGCCCAACATTGTTATTGTTTTTTTTTGCTGTACTTTAATTCATCCTTTTGTAAATTATTGTCTCTGTGTACTGTGGGATTCTACTTGTTTCCGGGCTCTGATTCTTTCTTTATTTTTTTACATCAGATTTCAGCTGAGGCATGAAGAGCATATTGAATTTAGTAAGCTTGGACTAAGGGATAATGTTGCCCAAATTTGCGTTTTGGAAGTATGCCTGATACATGGAGATCATCTGTTAATAAGTTTTTATTTTATTTTCATTGCAGTGCTCAAATTTTAAACATTTTCCTTGTGTGTGTATTTACTCTTTTTTCTTTGCAGTCAAAGATGCGTTGCTTGGCTGAAAATGCTGCTTTTCCTGCAAGGTACTATTATATTTTCTCAAATAGAAAAAATTCCAAAATAGTCCTCAGACTATTCGTGTATAGCTAATTTAGTCCCAAAGTATCACATTACTCCAATTTGGCTCATGACTATATAAAATTGATCCAAAATAGTCACTCATATTATAATTGTGATATGAAATTTATTCCAATTTATTCCCTCAACTTTATAAAATTGATCCCAATTTAGTTCCGTAGGGATAATTTTCGATCAATTTTGTATAGTCAAGGGGCTAAATTGGAGCTACGCTATACTCTAGGGCTAAATTGACTATATATGAATAGTTTGATAACTATTTTGCAATTTAAACCTTTTATCACGTTATCTTTCTTTGCAGTCTAAAGTAGGTTTAATTAGTTCCTTTGATATAAAATAGGTGTTTAATACTAGGAATGGTGATGCAGCACAATTTTTTTTCTTTTGTCATACATGACAATCTTGGAAAAGCTTAAATTAAATTGTAAAAGTTCATTGACCTATATATGCTAGAGCATAAAACAAATGAAAATAAACCTAATCATTAATTGATATAGGTAAAAGAAATGGTCAATACACCTAATGTGATGTGTAACACACGTTGACATGTAATCACTAAAATTGGCTCTAAGAATTTTTAATAATCAAATTGATGCATGACTAAAATGCTTTAAATTAATGCGTTAAGAACTTGCACGATTTTGAAAAGAACAAGAACAAATAAGACTATTAGCTATTCAGAACAAAAAGAGAAAACATAAGAGCGGTCACTTCGTTTAGGCCAAGTTACATAATAAGCGCTTGAATTATCAAAATAATAACTAAATTCAACAACATGCGAATGAAGTAGCTTTCAACAAAACCTCTCATCTAACAATAAGATAGTAACATAGGAAGCACACTCAATCCTACGTTTACTAAGCTTAGGCAAAAGGCGAAGCACGGTTCCTTGTGACTGGATCACCACTTACAAGATGAGCGGATTAGGGAAAGTAAATGAAAGGGGAAGAAGTTCACCCTTGGGAAGGTTCGGAGATGATTTTCCACTGGGCGCCGGCAAGTTGCTTGTCGTTGGCCTCCGATAGCATGAAAATAATGCGATCCACGTACTCTTCGATAGAACGATCAACTTCCGGGTTGAAATCGAAGGTGGAGTGGAGGATGTTAACATATCCTTGCTCGTCGTAAGCAAATCCATAGTCAAGTTCCGGGTCGGCCATTCATTTGGCTTTGGGAGGAGGATATGTAGCCGACGATCAATGTCAATCCCTTGAAGCTCCACTAGAGAGAAAGAAGTTTCTCTCAAAATTGAAGTAGAGAGGAGGGGATGGCCGACCAAGGAAGGAGGGAGGGAATTCTAATTTGGTTCAGATTTATGTGGAGGGAAAGTGTTCAAACAATTCTCCAATTAATCCCCTTGATTAAAATAATAAAGGAAGAGGAGAGAGTGGGGCCGACGGCAAGGGAGAGGGGACGGCTTTAGTTTAATTCCAAAAGGAGAGATTCTCCTTTGGAAATAAATTAAATAGGCGGGGCTTATGGGATTTTGGCCAAAGGAGGGGGAGGGGGAATTAAGAATTGTTTCCAAGAGGGGTTTAGGGGATTTAGGAAATAAATCCCATGGGATTTAATGAGGGGGGCCGGCGGCTTTAAAGGCTAGGAGAGGATTGTGGGGTTGCTTAATTTGGGATTAGGAAAGATATAATTAAATCTCAATTAATTTGAAATTCAAATAGTATTTAATTTAGTTACTTTCTTAAAATAGATTTGCTAAATTACGAAAGAATTTTCAAATTCAAATTATTTTGAAATTTGACAATGAGCCTTCCTAAATTAAGAGTGGTGCCTTCCTAAATTAAGAGTGGCCCCTTATGGAAGGTAATCAAGAGGGATTTGAATTGTGGAGGGAAGATGGGAGAGGTGGGGGCCGGCGGCTAGGGTGAAAGCTTATGGGGATTTCGGTGGAGGGATGGTGGTGTGGTGAGGCCAGCGGGTAGGTGGGGGGGGGGGGGGGGGATTTGGTGGCCAGTGGCTTAGGGATTGGGCGAGACCTTAGGCCAGTGGCTAGATGATGAAGGGGAAAGGAAAACTCGATAAAGAAGAAGAACCACGAACCCGACCGTCTCCAAGGTTGGTGGATGATCCAAATTCTCTCTCCAAGGGACCTCGCTCCAAACTCTATCGTTCTCTCATAAGAACTCAAATATGGGGGAAAATTTTTATCATTCAATCATTAACATGAAAAGAGAACAAGAGGGCTATATATAGCCTCGTATAAATGACTCAAGAAAATAAAAAGACGACGATGCCCTCTTGGCGTATATACGATCTCCCTTAAGTAAGGGGTAAAAGCGGAAATACTAATAAAATAAATACAACATAAAATAATAAAAAAAATACATAATACAACTTAGAAGTACATCGACTCAATCGTGGCCGTAGATCGAATACCACGTTTCTGATAGATTTTCCAAGTTCTGATGTCCCCATCACACATTCACAAATTCCTATTAACAACCACCCTTTATCATACTATGTTGGGTTGACTATATGAATCCTTTTTCTCCACTGTTTCCAATTAAGAGTCAAATTCTCACTTAAATCTAAAAAATTATCATTTTTAATCCTTTTTAACCAAATTCTTTTAGAGCTATCTCTGCCTTTCTTAACATAGTACCGATCTAATAAATCTACTATTCTAACAAGATCATCAAAAAACTGACATTTTATGTGACCAACCATCTAAGAAGACTCTAATTTCATCTGCTACTAGAACTACTCCAACTTTTTCAATTTATGCCCAATCATAGCATTGCCAGTCAATAGCACAAGTTAATATTTCTAGACTATCTTAAGCTTTATTAGGATTTCTAGATTTATTATGATGAATTATACTTTTGGATACTTTTATGTTTAAAATTGAATTATGTAGTTTTAGATTTTATTTTGGACTGGATTTGATTTGATTTGATTTTGTCTTTGTAACTTTATTATCGTAAATATGGATTTATGAGTTGTATTTTGCTTATTGATTAAATGAATCGACACTTAGAGCTCACTCTCATATTCTTTTTGCTTTCTCTTTTGTCTTATAGCTAGTTTACCTTGGATTCTTTATTCTCTTTTCGTTGTAGTAGCTTTGCATCATTTTTGTATTATAGCTGAACATCCTATCTGCCTCTTGCGCTTGATTCACTCATTAGCGTCAATATCACAAATTATTTGCACCTATGCATGCTCACTCTCCTACCTGCGCCTGATCACACTTCTGATTGTGCCCACTCGTGCTATCCTGATCTCACCAAATAACAATCTATGCTCATTTTGATTCCTTCTCCAACACCGAATGAAGACTGCTGACCCTCTATGACCTTCATTTTGAATCACTCATAACTAAAACACCCCAAGTATGCTTCCTTCGCTTTGCCCAATTTTCCTAGGTGACTTTCGAATCATACTCGATTCTATTGATTTTCAGTCATGGTAGGACCTTTTCCTATTTCCGATGATGCAAGTGGGCTATGCACAAGAAGTCCCTTGGCATGACGTGGCTTGCAATTAATTTAGATCATCATGGGCCACATTATCATTCATTAAAATATTTCTCTTGGAATAGCAAGAAAACTACTCGTGTAATCAACTACTACAATTAAATCACAAAGTTAATAATATATATAACATCAACTGAACTATTTCCAATAGAATGAAGCCATAACCATAACAACACAACATTAACCATTATATTGTCAAATTGTCAAATCTATAAAGTTCACCCTCAACATCTACCTATCAAAGCATATAAATTCATAATACTGAAGTTTAAACAATAAAAAGAAAACTTAAATCCTCATATACAACATGGGGGTGATTATCATCTTTTTTCTTAGCCCAAATCAACATTGTACCTTTTATACACCGGCTAAACTATTTGTGAGTAAATGATCTATTAAGAGCTTTTTTAAGCATAGTCTCCATCATTTGCTCCACTTGCATCATATGAAGTTATGATTACCCTACTTGAGATTGGGACCCTGTACTGTTATTGATGAGTAGGCCACAATAATTAGAGGTAGTCTTGCTGAGCTCGAAGGTGGTATGACTGGGTGTATATCTATATACTAAACCTTTACTTGAATTGTCTGTTGTCTTTAGCACATGCTTGGGCATCAACATCAATCCGGCTACCGTATGACTCCATAGTTCTTAGTGATGATTGCAATATAATCTTCCTGCATAGACATAGAAGTAAGATACATTAGTATTATTTATATTCTCATATTATTATTTTTTACATTTACATGTTGAAGTTACTTGTCGAATAATAATGACATTTTGATTTAAACGAGAATTTGTTTTTTAATAGGACACAATGAAGAAAAAGGATTCATGTTGCTGACCCCACAGTGGGATAAAGACTTGATGTTATTTTGTTGAAGTTACACACCCGATATGAAAAAACATTGATAAAGTCATATGCCTCCTTTGTATAGGTCCTCTTGAATAGCTTGTCTGAGTAGCATCATCCCCTCAAACATTGCTTATTTCTACAATTGTAGAAATAAAAAAAAATTATAAAAAATTATACTTGCTATTACTAATGCTCATCTAAGCTCTCATCATATGATCAATATACGTGATGACAAGAATAGAGCCATTGATGTGCTTAGGAGTCCAACCTCCTCTATCAAGTGATTCTTACTAGCCGCTTACAATTCATTTCTTTCCTCAATCTTCTTGTTATTAGTCATTTGTGCCCAAAAATAGCTAGTCATCCAACTAGGTTGGTACTCAAGCAAAACACTGAAACCATTTGAATTGCTTACACGTCTTGCTACTTAAAGCACCTGATTTTAAATTTATGTTGCAACATTACCTCCTATGTTTGGTGAAGTCAGTGCCCTTGCTTCTCAAGGTATGTCTACTATCACTATTATTATCGGTCATCAATTTTATTTGATATTTTGATACAAAATAAGTTCCTACAGTGAAATAGACAATATTAGTTTCTCAATAAGAAGTATTGCCACAATCTATCTCTTTAACATCATTTCGAATGTTCTTTCTGCCGTTCATGTGTATGATACAAAAGATTAATATTTATGCATAAAACATTAATGGAGCATTATATCTTGAATAATTAAAAATTTCTGGAGCATGACTTACTATATAATGCAAATATTTTTTTTATGGTATACATGATGCATGTACACAATGCTACAAAATTAATTGCTATCAAAAGTATTGTTAGATTGATGCTCTTCTTCCGTATTTGTTTCATCCCAACATCGGCATCTACAGTAGATGATGATTAATTCATCATTTGTCTAATAGGTTAAGGCAGTAAATGAACATCTTTTGGTGGCCCATAACTTGCGAAAATTCTTTCTTTGCTAAGATTATTTGATTTACTAATGTGATATCTACTTCTTGATAAGCACCAATATCTATATATTTCTCAATATTTATGTATGGTTAACTAAAATTGCTCCTAACAACCGTCTTGCATGCAACTAAATTATTTCCATTGACCACAAGAACTACTCCAAAGTTGTCCCGATCAAACATTGCAAAAATAGCGAGCGACAAACGTGACGTGCAAGCACTATACGGAATGTATTCATAAAAAAATTGTAGTTGTCCAAATAGCGCCCAGTTATGAAGCAAACTGCATAGGTGCATTCGAGATATCAGAAACAGTTAAGATAGATACCTATATTGCCTAGTTTCTGACATAGGTGCAATTCAAAAATTAACCCTTACGCAAGGTGACAACACATTTTTGATGTGTGCTAGCGATGAGAGTTTTGCAAAAAAATTAATATATACTTTTATTATTATAAGTATTAAATAAATTAATCAAAATAAAAAATCCCTACCAGCTCCATTATACCCGTGGCCATGCTCGCACCCACGACTCCCCCTTCCCCCCCCCCCCCCCCCCTAAAATGACACATGACCCCAACACTCTCAAACACATAAGACCCTCTTCCTTGCTCTCCTTGCTTTCTTCCTCTTGGCCTTCTTTGCATTCCCATATCCCCAAAACCCTCTATGACGAGAAGCAAGGGAGCCGCATATGGGAATTTGTAGGGAGAAGATATTGTTGAGTCTAGCGGCACGTGGAGAGTAGATCGCATGGGGAACTTGGATTCTCATAACTCAACCGGCCCCCCTTCACTCACGACACTCCACTCACGCACACCCCCTCTTCCTCTCAGCTCACTCTCTCCCTTCTGCTCTCTCTCGGTTCGTACGGCCAAGGTTACCACCTCACATTCTTCTTCTTCTTACTTTCTCCTACATTCCCTCTTCTTTTTTCTTCTCTCTTATTCCCCTTCTTTTTCTCCTTCCCCACATTCTTCTTCCTCCTTCCCAAAACCTATCCTTAACCTTAAATTTTTGATTTCTCCATCTCTTTCCCTCAAACCACCATCATCCTTCAAAAAAACTTTCCCCAACACCTCGTACACCTCCACCAAAAAGTCCTATCATCCCGCACTTTCTCTTTTTAGACTTAGAGAAATTATTTCTCTTTAAAAAGAGAGAAAATTCATAAGTTCTTCTTTCAAAGACCTCATTCTTCATCTCAAATACCTCCCACCCTCATTCCTTCTTTTTACTCTACCTAGAGAGAAAAAATTCCCCTCTTTTTCTCTCTAATATCATTCTCCTCACCATAAATACATTCCTACAATATTTCCATCAAAACCCCATTTTTCTCTCTCTAAAAAGAGAGGTTGCATCATCTCTTTCACCCTTTAGCCCCTATTTATAAAATATATATTCATATAATTAAATAAAATAAATGATAATCATAAAAAAATGTTTTTGTGCATCTCAGGTTTAGTGCGTTTCCTCGTTGTCGCCGCTTCCGTTGTCATACAACTTGAGGTATAACCCCGACACTAGCTATTTTATTATTTGCTATGCATGAGATAAGTACCTGTGATCATTTTTCTTAGCAGATTGGAAAATTCATATGCATGAGAAGGCTTAGTACACCCATGACTATTTTTTTTGACAGGCAAGAAGGCTTATCACACCCGTGATTGTTACGGTAGGTGTCAAGTGACACCGCGACCGAAATTTTTATTTATCGCCTACCAAAAAAGGCATCCAGGTCTTCATGTACCTGTTTATTAAGCACATCATTTCTGTTTGTCAAGAAAGTCAGTTATGAGTACTTAATTTTTTTCTTTATATATAACATATTTCCCTGCATTCCAAAAAAGACAGCCATGGGTACTCAAAATTTTAATTGCAAATAAATTTTCTTGCTTACTAATAATAGCAGTCACATATACTTAGTCATGCATACAAATTTTCTCGGATGATAAGAAAAGTGTCCACAGGTATTTAATTTAATGCATACGAATTTTCCCGTATGCTAAGAAAAGCGGTCACGTGCACTTATGCATGAGAAGGCTTAGTACACCCATGACTATCTTTCTTGACAGGCAAGAAGGCTTATCACACCCGTGATTGTTACGGTAGGTGTCAAGTGACACCGCGACCGAAATTTTTATTTATCGCCAACCAAAAAAGGCATCATAGGTCTTCATGTACCTGCTTATTAAGCACATCATTTCTCTGTCTGCCAAGAAAGTCAATTATGAGTACTTAATTTTTTTTTCTTTATATATAGCATATTTCCCTGCATTCCAAAAAGACAGCCATGGGTACTCAAAATTTTAATTGCAAATAAATTTTCTTGCTTACTAATAATAGCAGTCACATATACTTAGTCATGCATACAAATTTTCTCGGATGATAAGAAAAGTGTCCACAGGTACTTAATTTAATGCATACAAATTTTCCTGTATGCTAAGAAAAGCGGTCACGTGCACTTATTTCATGCATACCAAATTCTAAAATAGCTAGTAGCGGGATTGTACCTCAAGGTGTGTGGCGGCGGAAGCGGCGTTGATGAGACAAAGAGGCAAGACAACGCATGAGACCTATATATATATAATGCGGGCTATGGGAGAAAGAGGTTATGCAACCTCTCTTGCTAGAGTGAGAAAGAAATAAATGAGGATTTTGATGAAAATTTAGGAATGCGTTTATGGTGAGAATGATGATATTAAAGAGAAAAAATATCTCCCTCCAATTTTAGAGAGGGATTTTTTTCTCTTTAGATAGAGGGAAAAGAAGGAATGTGGTGGGGGGAGGTGTTTGAGATGAAGAATTAGGTGTTTGAAAGGAGAAATCATGAATTTTCTCTCTTTAGGTATAGAGAGAGAAAGTGGGGATGATGGGGCTTTTTGGTGGAAGAGGTGTAGGTGTTGGGGAATTCTTTTGTGAAGGAGGATGGTGGTTTGAGGGAAAGAGATGGAGAAATAAAAAAATTAAGATTAGGGTTAGGTTTTGGGATGTATGAAGAATAATGTGGGGAAGGAGAAGAAGGGGAATAGGTAGAGGAAGAGAGGAAAGGAAGAAAAAGGAGGGAATGGAGGAAGAAAAAGAGAGGAAGAAGGAGGAGGAGGTGAGATGGTTACCTTGGGCCGGTGGCGACGGTAAGAGGTGTGGCCGGCTACGGCCTTGGCCATGCGAACTGAGAGAGAGCTTGAGGGAAAGAGTGAGCCGAGAGGGAGATGGGGTGTGCGTGAGTGGGGGGGGGGGGGGGTTGGTTGGTTGGTTGGGTTATGAGAGCTTAAGTGAGCGTAGTTTAGTTTTTTTTTTTTTTTTTGAAATTTTGTATTTAAAAATTTTCTCCCTTCTTTAATTACTATTTTTAATTAATTTCAAATATATAATTGATACATTTTTTAAAAAATAATTATGCATCAACTCGGTCGTCATGTCGTCGTCGTTCGTGCACGTTGATGTCATCTCGATTCGTGCGCACACGAAATTTAAATTTTGGATGATCGACAATCCCAATCAACATATGTATTTCAGGATTGGTGTTGGTAAGAGATATGTTTGTTTAGATTCTCATTTTTGTTATGTTGCAAGTTGAGTATAGTGGGTCAAAATTGGGTGTGACATATAGTATGCCGAGCATGAATGGCCTAAATACTCTCCGACTGGGCAACTCTTCAGACCTGCACGTGAGTATGTTCCTTTGGCAACGTATGTCTTAAGAGCCCATAAAAATATTTTGAAAGAAGCAAGCATATATGAGGCTATATCTGTTTCAATGTTCAACTTCAGGAGTATCTCCCATTCTTGGATAAAGAAGGTGATAGAGTTTTTAGACCCAACAACAAATACTTGTTGGATGAGGCCTGAGGAGCTGACAATTACGTTGTGGGAGCTGCAGTCTATCTCTGACCTACCAATATGAGGAATGCATTCTTCTAGATGAAGAGTTATTCCGTAAGCGGCCTCCCCTCGATGAGAATGGGAGGGGAGAACTGATTCTTCCAGCGATTATTCTAGATGCATTAGTCCATTATCTACAAGTTTCCAAAGCGGTCAAGCTATCGGTCTGCTTTCAAGCCACTGTCCATCTAAATATATAGATCCGCAGCTTCATTTGGGAGGAGGAGCTCAATCAATCCACTGTTCATTTGCATGATCCATTTGAGCTGGTTCCGGAGTACATTGATTTTTTTTTTTGGAATTACATTGATGATTTATCAGAAGACCTCGTAGAGCCATCAACCAACGTAAGGCACGTCTTTAGCTCTTCCAGGTATGAGCGAAGAATTGTTGCTTATTTAATTTTTAGTTTGTTGGTCGGGAAAGGAGGCGCCATTCAATGTAATTCTTTATTAGCAGCCAGCCTTTCGTCACATGAAGAATGTCTTTCTCTTGCTCCCGTAGTTCTCAATAGGGTTTTCAGAACATTCAGAACCATTTTAGAGAACCATATGCTCGATGGGCATGATGTAGCTCTTTCTTGGCATTACATTTATACGCTTGAGTTCACATCCACATCTAGGGAGCATTTGGTTGTTAGGAATATCCCTCTTATTTCTCAAATAGAAGATACCTAATTGTCATGCAGCTTCTGAGGGCTTCATCCACACTGGAGCAAGAGCGCATGCGATTGTTCTTCTTCGCCTCACATCTCATCGCCGACTGTTTCCATGTAGTGCATCAACCGGAGCTTGGTAGTCTACCAAGCAACTTAATGGGAGTGGACACATGTATATTCTACTCTTTAAAGGGCGTTCTTTACAGGTTGCATAGTACTTCATTAGCATGCGACCCGAGTGATTGTGCCATCGTTGTGGGCGATCGGTAGCCTTAGAAAGATACCAATCGAATATGATTGAGAGACAATTTATCCTTTCACACGCTACCATGTATGAGGGTATACCACTCATTACTGGTGTCACAGATGTCAGCAAGCTGAACACGGTACCTATGGAAACCTGCATGTACGTCGCTTCACTGATGTGGATTCATTTACTAGTCTCAGCACAAGTAGAAGATTTTTCATAACACCACGTAGCTGTCTTACTAGAGTCAGCTACAATCGATTGACTTTGGTGAGATTATCATATGCGCCTTTCATGGAGCATGGAGCTTGAAAATACAAACGACGGGTACAACCATTAGGGGCCCTCGAGATCAAAGGCTTTGAAGAAGCTTTGCGTAGGCAGGAACAAGTGAAGCTATATACATTATTTTTACTCCTTAATTCATCATTTTTTTAATCATATACATATAATTCTTCTTTTGATTTGACTATAGGCAGATAAGACAATCAATACACTGTCGAGGGGATTATATCTTCCCCATCCCAAGTGCTAGCAAGGGAACCCTCTTCAAGCTATGCCAATGTCCTGTCATCGGCATGCCATCATGTACATTCTCGCCTGACGTTGGATGGTGGAGGCAAGGTGAACACCACCTGGAATAATCCAAGATACAAAAGAAAATAGAATAGCTTTGCTATTCTTTTCTAAACTTATCCGAATATTAAAAATTGAATACAAGAGAGGAGATAACCCTCTATATATAGTGTGAGTCTACCTTTGGAGGGAATTATTATAGAAAATAGAAAATTGCAATAAAAGAAAGAAATAACATTTGACAATAGAGAATGGTGGGTTTGGTTGGCTGAATTGGTCAGATAGGTCGATACGATATCATTCTCTCCGTCTAGGAGAGACTTCAATATAAGTTGAAGTCTATGAAACTTACTGATAAACTTAGGAATCTTGTTCTTTTTTTTTCTTACTCATCCTCATCATCAAAGATCTCCTTAGTTGTCTTCTCAATCCCAAGAAAAATGGGATAGCTGATAAAGTCAGAATGTTTCTTTATTTGCTCCTTCAGACGATGCTCTTCAAGGTCTGAATCGAACACGACAACAAACTAAATAACGATCTAACATCAGCACCAGTAGCCAACACCTTCATGAACTCCTTTGTGTCGGAATGCGCGATGGTAATAAGGATGTTGACATGATCAATTTTGGTCTTACCAATTCCGCTATAAATGATGGATAGCGTATTTGTTACCTTATCCATAATGATATGAATGAATAGTTTTGGATGGGCATCCAGCTCACTCTTGTCATCATGATACATGGGCTCATCGTACACAGGCAAAGCTGATGTTTTAGACAACAGATCTCTAAACTCATTAAAGATGGGCTCGATTGAGGGCGCAGAGGAAGACTTACGGGGTGGCCTTTCAAACTTGTCTTTGTAGGAAGAAGGGATCTTATCAGCCCATATATTGTCTCCGCCACTGCCGCTAAGAAGGGAATCATTATGAGGAAAGTTGACAAATCATGGCTTTTTCTCCATAGAGACGACATCAGGGGTTCATAGGTAGAGCCGAAATGGCAGATCTAGAAGCCTCCATGTGAGTAGATTTGCCTGGGGTCGGAGGCCAACAAAGTCCAGGGTGAGGGTTTCATGTTCTTCCTTTATTCGAGCCTTGCTAGTTGTTGCTGGAATTGGGTAATTTCTTGCTATAGATCTTCGATCACTGTTTTTTGAATTGGTCTGTGGATTCCAGCAAGGCGGCATCTTGCCGAGTTTGTCAAGATAGTTGTTTTGAGGTTGAATTTGTGTCCGAGATGAATTCTAGTTGCTGAATTCTAGCCAAGAACTAGGAATGATGCTGTTCTTGGTGGTTGGAATGGCACTGGAAATAAAAGTAAAATGGTAAAAACCAAGATTACAAGTAATATGAAATTTCAATGAGAAAGTGTCTTAACAAAATTGGATAAGCCATATGAGTTACTATTTTTTTGGAAGGTGGAAGAAGATGACAACAATCTAAGGAAGGTGGACGTAGTCTTCATAAGGCGAGTGGCTACTGGTTGGACCTGCTAGAAGAGAACAATAGCCTTCAGGAGAGCTAGAAGAAGAACAACAACTATCAAGATCAGTTCGAAGAACAATAGCCTTTAGGAAGGAAGAGTTCGTTGTTTTTGATCATCTAGATAAGCCACAGTGGTCTGCAGGTGGGGGTGGTTGAAAGAATACTACAATTTTCAAGTGGACTAGAAGAAGATTTGCACCCTGCAAGGGATGTAGATACCGAACGGTTGAGAAGAAAGGGCCAGAGAGTCCTTAAGTCCTTTTGGAATGTTAGGCAGGTCCGATCAAGTGGGCGACGAGGTGTGGGCTCTGGCTGCGTGGGCGAAGGGTGCGGCATGGGGTCGAGCCGTGAGGGATACGATTATAAGTCGGGTTTGGGTCGATTTGTCTCACAGGAAGGATTGGATTGTAGGAGAGCAAGAAAAGAGAGAGGCAGAGATCTGATGGCCGAGGAGTTGGTGTTGGGTGTTGAACATAGTATATGATTGGTTGCAGGTCGATGATGGAATCCAAGTACGTTAGAAAGCATCACAAGCATGAGCTATGGGTGAACTGCTGTAGCTCCACTCTCATCAAGCACATGAAGGCCCTTGTTCATCTCATGTGGTCTCGACAACCACCAACACCGAGAGATTGGTGCTTCTTGAAGACGACAAACACATTCTCGACATCAAGATCGTCAGAGGTGATCGTCGCCTAAAGAACTGCTTCTTCGTGGAGGCCCTGATCAACCGCAACCTAAGTCTCTTGCGGAGATTGGTGTTTGGATGAATAACAACAACCAAGCATCTTGTTGGAGCTAGGCTTTGATACCAAATGACATCTGATGGAGGGGGCAATGTGACCACCACTTGGAGAAGTTAAGGATATAGAAGAAAATAGAACAGCTTTGCAATTCTTTTCTAAACTTATTTAAATCTTAAAAACTGAATACAAGAGAGGAGAGATCCCTCTATTTATAGAGTGAGGCTACCTTTGGAGGGAATTATTATAGAAAAAAGAAATTTATAATAAAAGAAAGAAATAACGTCTAACAATAGAGAGGTGGGTTTGAAAACTTAATTTTCTTTGGGAGAATTGAATTTCTAGAATTGTAGTTTTAAAATTAAACACATCATTATGAATGATAGATTGTTTCGGGCGGCAAACATATCATTCCCTAATGGGTTCATATTACAAAACTTTGAATTCATCCTAATTATCATATTCAAACTCTGGGAAGGACAACATATGATTTTGGAGGATCAAAATAATGTTTGATCGAGTGCTTGACTATAATAATCTGGATAAATAATCATTAATTTCATAATCAAAGTTATGATAATAAAATGATATATCTTCCCGAGGAAAGAGGATATCGTCTATTATCGATCATTTGAATATGACGATAATGATCATTGAATATGATTTTTCCCAAATAAAATTAGTTGAATTCTTGAAAAAAATTAATTTTTGAAAATTAATTTTTCTGGGTTACTAAATCTCCTACAAGCGCAAGCCCTCATAACTAATTACATTATATGAAACTGAAGTTTCCTATGAATACTCTCGATTAAAATACAACAACAACAACATTAAGCCTTCGTCCCACTACGTGGGGTAGGCTACATGAATCCTTTTTCGCCATTGTATCTGTTAAAAGTCAAATTTTCGTTTAAATCTAATAAAAAAAGATCATTTCTACTATTTTCTAACCAAATCTTTTTAGGTCTGCCTCTACCTTTCTTAACATACGTCAAATCTAATAGCTTAACTTTCCTAACCGGGTCATCGGAAGGCCTCCGTTTAATGTGACCAAACCATTTAAGGTGACTCTATCTAATTTTATCTTCCACTGGAGCTACTCCAACCTTTTCACTTATATGCTCATTTCGAATCCTATCTCTAAGGGTAAAACCACTCATCCACCTAAAACATCCTCATATCTGGAACACTTAACTTAGTATTATGCTTCTCTATTAATGGCCAACATTCGACACCATAAAACATTGCGGGTCTCACCACCATCTTATAGAATTTTCCCTTAAGTTTGACCGGGACTTTTCTATCGCACAACAAGCCCGACGCATCCCTCCACTTCAACCATCCTATTTGAACTCTACTCCATCTACTTCACCATCACTCTGTACAATAGATCCAAGATATCTAAAACGTATCATCTTAATAATGACTTGATCGCCCAAAGTCACAATCGCCTCACTAGGTCTATTACTACTAAAATTACACTATATATATGCAGTTTTAGATCTACTCAAGTGAAAACCTTTAGACTATAAGGTTGATTTCCATAATTCAAGTTTACCTTCAACTCCCTCTCTAGTCTTATCAATAAGAAGAATATCATCAGCAAAAAGCATACACCAAGGTACATTCGTATGCAAATGTCTAGTGAGAACATCCATGATTAAAGCAAAAAGATATGCTTAAGGCTGATCATTGATATAATCCAACTGAAATAGGAAAATACTTGATCAAACCACCTTGTGTTTAAACACAAGTAATAGCTTCTCATACATATCTTTAATGATTTGAACAACAGCGTTATTAACTCATTTCTTTTCGAGAACTCTCCATAGTACTCTTGGAACTTTATCATATGATTTCTCTAAATCAATAAATATCATATGAAATTTTATTTAGAATTCTCAAAGATTGATATCAAGGGAGGTGATAATTAGAATTTTCAACAATGATTAGATCAAAGTGAAACACATATTTTTAGAGGTTAAAGGAGAAAATGTAGGAGTTGCTTAGGGATTCTAAAATATTTTAGAAGCACCCCAGCTTATCCTAAATTTTGAGCTTAAATTTGGATTGAAAGAGATTTAATTTGAATTGCCAATTTTATTAGAATGTTGAGATTAGATTCCTGAAGGTTGAGGTCTTATAGTCTAAATCTGCCGCACAACCTAAGTTTAAATTGTGTACTGAAAATCAGTAACCCGAACTTGGCTAATGCAATGCAAATCTGGACTTACCCCGGCCTGAATTAGGGAGCCAGCTAACCGTATAAGCGCTTAAAATCTTTGAGTCCGATCTTTTATGCAAGAGTGGTAGGGACGTTGTTTAGTTAAGTTTGAGGAACCGGGGCTGACATCTAGAGCAAATCTTAATTGGTCCCTTAATTGATATTGAGTAAGAGGAAGCTTAAAGTAAATGCAATTAAATTTTTGACTTATTTAAATTTATTTATAATGCAATGCATATTAGTTGACTCGATAAACGCTTAAATCAGAATGAAACAATTTTATAATTATGCGTAAAAATAATTTTATACTAGAGATTGTGCAAGTTCTCCTTGACAAGACTGCATTATAATAGGTCAGGTGGCCTGCCAAAACCAGCAGGCGGGGAGGTGCCTAACAAGGATGAGAAAAATATAATATGTATTTATGAGAATTCTCAATGACCCGAGCTTATTTCTTAAAGTCATTAGAGTTTCTATGTTATCTTAATACTTTTAATTTAATTAAAATAGAAAAAATTTGTTCAAACCCTCACAAGTCTCTGATCGTTACAGGAGAAAATAAAATACGACATGCAAGAAACGAAGCTAAAAAAATATGTTATTTTTACCGTGCAATCAATTAAACAAATCAATTAAATTTAATATTCAAATTGAAAGTTTATATGACACATAGAATTTTGTAGAAAGTAAAGTGGTCGGGTACCACTGAAAACAAGCCCATATTTCTCGTCCTAAGACACAAGTGACTTTGAGAATGAGATTCTTCTCGATCTTGACTTCTTCGTCTTTTTGCGGGCTCCTTAGATCCATCGGGGTTCGAATATCCAAATGAAAAGAAACTCTCCCTCGAAAGGGGTGTTATCTTTTCTCTTTGGATATTTTAAAGTATCTTAATTTGGATATCCAAATGAAGAGGGACTCTCCTTTAGGGGATTTCACCTTCTATTCGGATTCCAAATTGAATATTCAATATCTCATCTCAAAACGCTTTTAGAATTGTACAACTAAAATATAATCAAATGATATTGAATGAAAATTAAAATTTTAACTCAAACAACCTCTAGGATTATCCTAAGCAGTTATAATTAAATTATCCTAAGCGATTAATATTAATAAAAAATTAAAATATTCAAATCGCAGTCATACTTGACTATGCTCTTTTAATTTTTAAAGGACTTAGCATGCGTAGTATATGCAGAAAAAATTGTTAATTTAAAGACTAGGTTTTATTTTACTACCTTTATTTTTAATGTCATATATGAGCATGACTACCTGTATAAAATTGCGTTAGCATTTAAATCGTTCCTAACCTGAGGGTAAATCTAACGTCCAGCACATCAATACACATATTACAGAAATTAAATAAACAAATAATCAATTTATACTAGCAACCAACATGCAGTGAAAACCACAAAAAATCCAACACACAACATAAAAGTAAACACTGGCGTAGTCTAAGACTAGACTTAGTTATCCTTGCAAATCATTTAAAGTATGTGAGATAGGTTGTGTGGTTTGGATATGTTCTATGTAGAGCAATTAATTAATGTTCTTTCATGTTCTGGTTGGCTGAAAGACTTAAGAGAAATTTTAATTAAAATTTAAATATTAATGATTTAAAATTAATTTTAAGATGCATTTTTAAAATATATTTCATCTTCCTTGGGGCTATAAGATAATAGCCTCGTAGGCCTAGATTACCTAGTGGTAACCGGTATAATTAAGTGAACTGAATTGATTTAGGTTTAAAGATTAATGAATTTTAATTATAATTTATTGGTTACTGATATTTAAAGTTGTATTAAGGTTTTCTGATTTTTTAGATCAATTATTAAATTTTTAGAATTATTTGAATTATTTAAACACATTAATTAAATGGGTCAAAATTTGACTTTTAGATTAAGGTTGATTTCTGGAATTTTAATATTTTTCTTAAATGCTAGGATTTAAGATGAGTAATTAGATTGTAAGTGTATTGAAATTGAATTTTTCTTTATTTAGTTATGAATTTTTAAAGTTTTGATTTGATTTTGACTTAAAGTTGACGAAATTGTTGACTTTTTGAGTTTGAATTATTTTTGGTGGTTTAATACTTTTAATAAATTAGACCCCAAGTGGAATCTATTACCTTTGAGTTTGTTCAATTTTATTATTTTTTTAAATTATTTATGATTTTTAGAAGTTTGAGTAATTATTAAAATTGTTTAACTAGAAGGGTTTAATGATTTAAATTCAAATAAATTCCAAACTTCTAGAAAATATTTGAATAATTAGAATTATTTAAAATAAATTAGGTTTTTAATTTTGAAATTAATCATAAATTGAAGTATTTAAAATTATGAAAATTTTAAGGTATTACATGTGTATTTTTGGTTTAATTTGAATTTTTCTTAAATTTTGGAAGTTTTTTTGTAATTAAATATATTTAAAATAATTTAAAAATTAATTAAGATTCAAAGTAATTTTTAAATTAAATTAAATTTATGATGTTTTTTTAAATTTTAAAATTATTTAAAATAATTTTTTGTAAATTTTCAATTTTATTTGTATTTAATTTTAAATAAATATTAATTAATATATAAATATTTATATAATTTAAATTTATTAAAAATATAAAATATATCTTAAATTAATTTAATTTCAAATTAAAATGTTTTTAAATAATTATTTAATTATTTAAAATATTTTAATATAAAGTCATGAATTTTTGAAAATATAAATATTTAATTGATTAAATATTAATTAATTACTTAAGTATTTATATAATATAAATGACTTAAATTATATTAAATATTTGAATTAAATTTTAATTTTAAAATATTTAAAATATGTTTAATAATTAATTAAACTATTTTAAATAAAACTTTTAAATTTTAAAAATATAACTAAGTTAATAATAATTTTAATTTAATTAAATGTTGAAATGTTATAATTATTTATAATAATTTTTGAAAAGTCTTTAAATTTAATTTAATTTTAATATAAATATTTTAAATATTCAAATATTCAAATAAAAATTTGAATTTTATAAAATATTTAGATTAATATTTAATCAAATATTAATTAAAATATAAATATTTAATTGTTTGAAAGAATTTATACTATGTGAAAATTTTTAAATTAATTTTAATTCTAATTTAAAGTATTTTAAATTTTGAGCAGTTTGATATAAAATATTAAAAATTGAAATTAATTTGAATTTTAAATGATTTTAAGAAGTTTTCTGTATAAAAGTATGATTTGAATTTAATTTAAAACTAAATTAAAAAAAAGGCGTCGTGCTGGCTACGGGAGCAACGTGGCACGCTGGGATTTGCAGATCGAAACCACGACAATCATTAGTTTGATTGCACAACGGCCCAATTATGTCCAATGATTGCATGGTGGCGCAGTTTCGATACCACGGTCATTAATGCACGTCTGTGCTGGTTGTAGGCTGTGTGATCGAGCGCTGTTCGAGATTGACAGCCAAGATCTCGTCGGATGGAAAGATAAGCCGCGGGATCAGATCTGCGGTTAATCAGAAGTGCGGAATGACAAGAACTCAGCTGTTGTTTTTCAGTTCAACGGCGTAGATCTTGTACACTAACATGAATGTGTTAATCGAAGCCCTAATAAAAAATGAGTTTTTTTAGAATCGGCTCAATCATTTTTAATAAAATTTTAAACCCGGTTATAGGAATGAAGAGCATCCATGGAGAATGATTCCTATAGTTTAAAATGTGCTTAATGAAAAGCTATTTAATCTAGTGTGTTCTAGGCTAGGGTTAGAGATTTTAGCCAATTTAAATGGTGGATTTGGCTGATCTTGGGCTCTTTGAGCTTGTAGACTATCCACACTTATTTCCCTAGTTGAAGTCGTGGCTTGAAACTCCCTGGATTGAGAGCTATTTGTGCTGGACGAAAACTAGGCTCGTTTCGTCGGATAACTTACTGCCGACGAGCTTTGACCGGAGGGTTTAGACTTAAAATGTGGAAAGGAGTTTCTTGAGAGCTCAAACAAAGTGGGTGGAGGCTCTGGGAGGGTTTGAAAAGTGAGACAGTGCTAAGGATTCAATGAATGCCTGAGTGTTTTGGCCTACTCAAAATTATTTAGATGGTTTGGACGGTCTTGATTAACTAGGGGGCATGCTAGGATGCTGCCTTGTGCTTTGTGAGTGGTTGGAAGGCTGAGGGAGAGGATAACCTAAGGACATGAGGTGTAAAGCTTTTGTCCTCTCCTAGCCCTTTTGGGACCACTAGGATTAGTTAGGCCTAATCCAAGAATTAGATGGGGATTATGAAACTTCTAGAAGCTGATTAATGGAGCGGCTTAGGAATGGAAGGGATTATCTTTAGATGGGTTTTGATCATCTTTGATCCATCCCAAGCCTTAGTTTGACTGTTTGACCAGTCCCCATGCCATGTGACTGTTGAGGTGGCATTGGAGAGAGGTGTTGAGCTGGTAGGCTGAGTTGGAGAGAGCTTAATGGTCAAGGATTCAAGTCTAAAAACATATGTATGAATGAGAAGGGATTTGACCTAGTCAAAACAAGTTGACTTGGTCCAATGCACCATGACTTGACTCGAGGTAGTGTAGGGAATATTCAAGGTATCAAATGATATAGGTTTGATGTTTTGGTAGGGTTGAAATACACTTGAATTTTGATTTAAAGAAAATAATGGCTTAAAGGTTGGTTGGGTCAATGCAACCAGGTTGACCCAGGGTCTGGTTCTGGGTCCAATAAATTGAGCTTGATCAATGGAGTATATTAAAAGTGGTCTTGATGGGTTGAAAAGGTCTTTTAGGTCAATTTGATTATTTAAACCCTTAAGGGACCATTGGATCAACCTAGGTTGACCCAGGGGCTGGGCCTGGGCTCAACAGGTTTTGCTTGCTGTTTTGACTTTGTTGGAGGTGGTCTAAGGGTCTGGCGAGGTCATTTCAGTTAAATTGAGTGTTTGGAACCTTAAGGGCCTGCTTGGTCAATCTAAGTTAACTTGGTCAATGAGGTTGACCCAGTACCTAGGTTTGGGTCCAACAGGTTTGATTTAATGTTTGAAATCTGTTGGAAGTGATCTCATGCAAAGAGGAGGCCATTTGGTTTGAAATGACTGTTCAAACCCCTAAGGGATATTTTGGTCAAAACTTGTTGACCTGGTCAACCAGGTTTGACTAGGGTTAGGGCTTGAGTCCAATGTACTCCTAATGGTGATTATGATGTAATGGAAGAGGTTTTGAGGCTTAATTTGAAAATGCCATGTTGAAGTCTATAGAAAACTCTAAAATTGCTCTTAAGGGGTATTTTTGTCATTTTAACCCCTAGTTGACTAGGTGTCAAAGTAGGTCCACCAAAATTCAGTTTACTGCTCAACATATCATGATTTAGGGTCTGGGTGTGGTTAGAGGCTTTGGAGAAGGCTCCAAGGTCAAATTCCACTAAGGGATAGGTTCAGTGGCATATGTCATAAATATTTTAAGGTTTTACGACTTTAGATTTCAATCTAGTTTCGAGGCCTCAGATTGAGCTCAAATTTGGAGGATAGACCCTAGGGATAAGCCTAATCAATATGCAATTAATATATCATGAATTAGGAGTCATTTGACTGGGGTTTGAAGTGTTTGAAAAATTGTTGGAAAAAGCTTTCAAGATAGGGCATTTGAAC